>PVJN01003290.1:0-17500 GCA_004026805.1 Lasiurus borealis
CATTCGAGATAAGGCGCTCCGGTGAATCTTTATGAAGGACAGTAACAAGCATTAAATAAATATGTATGACACTTGGTTGGGAGTGTTACAGATAAGGACACAGGACACAGTGTGTATCCTGTCATTGATGCCTCAATGTCATGGACCCCATCGTGGGAAAACCATAGAATCAGATTAGGGCAAGAAGAAGATCTATTCTTTCTTTCTCTCCCTTTTCCACTCTGACCATTAATACCCTCACAGAGATACACTCGCAGCCTGAGATGTTGAGATTTGACAAAGGGAGAGAGAGTTGCAAAGTAGGAAGATCTCAGACTCAGGGAATGAGACCCATCTAGCCTGAAATCTCATTTCTGTGACTTCTTATCGGTAATTTTTAAAGCAGTTTCTACCCACACTTTCTCACATTTAAAATGCAAATGATAACATAAACTTTGCAATGTTTGAGGTGATGAAATAATGAAAAGTTCTCTATGTTAATTTTATTGTCCTTAAAACGATGCTCAAAAATGGTAGCTTTTTATTATTAGCATAAATAAAAAAGGCTCACTCAGTATATTTTAATAATCGGAGGTATAGAAGAGAAGCACAAAAGATTAGAAAATTCATATATACTTATTAGGCAATCTAAAATAAGTGTCTTTTTTATTGAGTTAAATATTTATTGTCAACTATACACCAGAAATCATTTCTATTTGTCAAATTCCAAAACTTATCTAACAAAAATTGTCATAACAGAGGGGAGATGCTTACAGGATTAGTCATAACTTGAATTAGTTTAATGTATTTATTAACAATATGTACTGAATCGTTGCCCACTTAGTGGCATAATTAGAGAAAGGAAGAGAGAGAGCTTTCTATTTAGGGATCTTGAAGCAAAGACAGCAAGTTATTAATCTCTGGTATGTATGCCCGAGTCCCTAAGAACATATATGATTATTAAAAATGAGCAGGCACAGCCCGTGATCAGTCCCAGGGAGTGCTGAATGGTCAGATAAGGACCTCTGAAAAATATTTTTTGTTGGAAGTTATACATAAGGAAGGAAGGAAGGAAGGAAGGAAGGAAGGAAGGAAGGAAGGGAGGGAGGGAGGGAGGGAGGGAGGAGGGAGGGAAGGAAGGAAAGAAAGGAGGGAAGGAAGGAAAGGAAGGAAAGGAAGGAAGGAAGGAAGGAGGGAGGGAAGGAAGGAAAGGAAGGGAAGGAAGGAAAGGAAGGGAAGGAAGGAAAGGAAGAAAGGAAGGAAGGAGGAAGGGAGGGAGGAAGGGATGGAGGGAGGAAGGGAAGGAAGGGAAGAAAGGGAAGGAAGGGAGGAAGGGAAGGAAGGGAAAGAAGGGAAGGAACGAAGGAAGGAAAGGAAGGAAGGAAGGAAGGAAGGAAGGAAGGAAGGAAGGAAGGAAGGAAAGAAGGAAGGAAGGAAAGAAGGAAGGAAGGAAGTGGGTATTAGGGCCTCACCACCTACTTTTCCAGAAATGTATAGATTTTGCTGAAGACCTCTGTCTTGGCTCAGACTGCTACAAATACCACAGCTTGGGTGGTGTAAACAAGAATGTGTAACTCTCAGTATTCTGGAGCCAGTGAAGACTCCAATCAGAGCTCTGGATGACGCTGTGTCTGCTGAGAGCATGCTTCCTGGTTTGCAGACAGCTGTCTTCCGGTATTTTCACAAGGCAGCGAAGAAGAATTCGGGGCTCTGGGTCCGCTTATGAGCACTAATCTCCTTCATGAGGGCTTCACCTTCCAGACCTGATGACCTCTCAAAGGCCCCATGTCCACATCCCATCACAATAGGAATTTTGGCTTCAACACTGAATTTATGGGGGGACATTGAAGACTAATGAAGATTGCTATGGACTGACTGTTTATGTCCCCAAATTTTGAATCGTTCCAGTTCTAGAACTTCCATGGAACAGAGTCATACAACAAACAGCTGTTGAAGGAAACCCAAGGAGATCCGTGTGGTAGATTCCCGGAACTCAACTCAGAAAGTCATGTTCCACAGGCCCTCTGGCTGACTGTATAAATACGTGCAATTTCGTTCCCGCGGTCTTTTTCTTTTCCTGTGTGCTGTCAACACTAATCACAAAAGGTTGGTATGCTCTACTTCTCTTGACTATATTTCCGCAGCAATTTGTAGAATAAATGCCTTAATATCCCTAAACCTGCTTTATTTTCTTAATAAAGTAAAATTAATGTGTATGTTTTTCATATTCTTGCTGCAGAGAAAGTCATGAGCAAATACAGAGCAATTTTATATAAATAGGTTTCAGTAGATCAGAAAGGATGGAAATGGATGAATGAATGAATGAATGAGCGCCCAGCATTGGTGGTTCCTGTCCCATTGGTTAGAGCCTGGAATATTGACAGTCGAGTCCACTCCTAAACTGTAGACTCTGAGAAGAGGGGACATATTAGCTCTTTAATGCTCTGTTGTGAAATCAGGGTAAGAATTCCGGGCCATCACACAAACTGACAACTGAAAGGACTGGTTTTACCAGGAACAGTGCAGGGCTCCAGGGGCTGCAGACAATGAGCACTGGAATGGGCGGGTTTTCTTGGCGTGCCCCTACGTAAGAGCTATGGAAAGCGCCTATTGTCCGATTCTTTCAGAAACTAGGGCAACACAGGATGTAAGGGAAAGGTCTAAAGCAGCGGTTCTCAACCTTCCTGATGCTGCGACCCTTTAAGACAGCTCCTCATGTGGTGGTGACCCCCAACCATAAAATTATTTCTTTATTGCTACTTCATCACTGTCATTTTGCTACTGTTATGAATCGTCATGTAAATATCTGTGTTTACCCATGGTCTTAGGTGACCCTGCTAGTGGGTTGTGACCCACAGGTTGAGAACCGCTTGTCTAAAGGGTTTCTTATTTCATTTAACCCAGTGGTCTGCAAACTCATGAGTCCACGGAGCCAAATATGAACAATACAACGATTGAAATCTCTTTGGAAAGCCAAAATTTTTAAACTTCAACTTCTTCTAACGCCTCTTCTACAACATAGACTTGCCCAGGCCGTGGTATTTTGTGGAAGAGCCACACTCAAGGGGCCAAAGAGCCACATGTGGCTCACGGGCCTCACTTTGCCGACCACAGATCTAAACCAATGTTCCCATCCCCGCTGTTTCACTAGGATCAGCAGGCCACACACGTGTATCCATCCCTGTGTTGGTCTCTCAATGGAAATGTCTTTTGGCTCCAATTCCAATTCACTTCAGTGGCTGGAAAGAGAGATGGCTTGTTATAAAGCCATCCCAAATTGTTTCCAGCTTCAACACTTCTTTTTCTAGGCCCAGGGACCCATATTTGGGGTATCTTTAAAAATATATAGACCTGCTGCTGCATAATTTAAAATGATATAGACATGATTTTTCCAGGCATTCTCTTTTTAAGGTCTAGTAAATTCAGCTTTCTAAATGCCCTCGGCTGAGTTTATCTTTAAGTATGAAAATGTGATGTCTATTAATCTACTCTTCGTTCGCGGAGCATTTAGGGTTATATACACTATCCCCTTGAAAGCCCATTACAAGGTAGGCCTTCCCTCTGCCTTGAATTCTTCAGCTATTGGGAATGGGCTAGGAATGTGGGGATAATAACTATGCTAGTATAATGAGCCTTCAAAAGTAAGTTTTCTATACTAAAGACATACTTGCTTCTGGATAAGGGCATTTGAGACTGTCTAACTTAGAGGAATTTTTCTAAAAGGACTTTTGAAATAAGGGAAATACATTTAAAGATGAATTTACCAAAAAAAAAAAAAATTGGGGAGCCGAGACCGGTTTGGCTCAGTGGATAGAGCGTTGGCTTGCGGACTGGTCCCAGGTTTGATTCTGGTTGGGGGCATGTACCTTGCTTGCGGGCACATCTCCACAGTGGGGCGTGCAGGAGGCGGCTGATCAATGTCTCTCTCTCATCGATGTTTCTGACTTTCTATCTCTCTCCCTTCCTCTCTGTAAAAAAAAAAAAATCAATAAAAATATATTTAAAAAGAAATTGGGGAGCTCCAAAGGATTTTAGTGACTTCAGGGAGTGGGGGACAGGGACACGGTGACTATGGAAGGCAAAATGTGAAATCCCATTCTGGATTTTTCCAATGGGTGTAGAGACAAAATAAAGAAGAGAAATCACTGGTCATCTCAGCCTCAGATAAAGTAAATAGTCACTGCCTAAGACTCTGCGTATAGTTAATCCTCTAGTGCTAATTTTCTTCAGTATCTATTAACAACATGCAAGTGCCAAATGTGCTGATAAAAAAAAATAATTACACAGTCAGGCAAGGATGGGAAGAATGGTGAGGGAGGCAGAAATAAGTTTCCAAGATAGCCGAGGGAAGAAATTCAGCTTAGATAAGGAAAAGCGATGCTGCACCGGACATCAACTCCAATCATCTTCCCCGAATCCCTTCCAGTGACTAGGACACGTTGGAGGGATGTCATTACGAGCAGCAACAGCTCCGTCGCCCTTGATTCTCCGGACCGAGCTCCGTTCTAGCCAGGTCAGTTTAAAAAAGACACAGCAGAATTCGGAATTAGCCTGCGAGGGATGACCCAGGTAATAACAGAAAAAGAGCCTGAACACGCTGTTCCGGGAGAGATGTGAGCACGTAATAAGTTCAACACGGCCCGCTTTCACTCCCAGAACCGCAGCGAGTAATTGGAAACAATTGCTACACCTTCGCTGTGCCCGAGACCGTTCAGGAGCCATCAGGAGTGGAGCTATTCTGAAAGACGCCCTCCCTCAGCGGCGCCCTCCAAATAGGTCAATGAATTCCAAGCTCCTCAATTAGCAATCGGTGCAAGAGCCCTATTTATTAATAACTAGTTAGCAACAGAAGGGGAAAGGTTTAAGAGCTAACCAAGGCCAACTTTGCTCTGTGCTCTCACCTCATCCTTCCTCAGCTCACACCCTTCCAGGGACTCACAGGATCTGTCCTAAGGGACCCGAGTTCAAGTACTCAGTCTTCTAAGTGGCGAGAATATTGCTCAGTTCCTTTCAAATTGGGTTTTTGACCCCCGGACTTGCCAATGAAGGGCACTGGGCTGTTTTTTTTTATTTATGGAAAAGAGAAAAAAAAGAACCCAGCCGGTGTGGCTCAGGTTTTGAATGTCAACCCATGAACAAGAGTTCACTGGTTCAATTCCTGTTCAGGGCACATGCCCAGGTTGCAGGCATGATCCCGAGTAGGGGGTTTGCAGGAGGCAGCTGATGGATGTTTCTCTCTTGCTGATGTTTCTATCTCTCTATCCTTCTCCCTTCCTCTCCCTCTCAAACAAACCTTTAGAGCAGTGGTTCTCAACCTTCCTAAGGCCTCGACCCTTGCAGACAGTTCCTCATGTGGTGGTGACCCCCAACCATGAAATGTTGCTACTGTTATGCATCGTGATGTAAATATCTGCATTTTCTGATGGTCTTAGGCGACCCCTGTGAAAGGGTCATTCGACCCACAAAGGGGTCGCGACCCACAGGTTGAGAACTGCTGCTTTAGAAAGAGATAAAAAATATATATATATTTTTAAGAGAGAGAGAGAGGAAACAGACTACAGATGTACCATAGGCCTGTGGGTAGGGGCTTTGCAATATATTGGTAGGGCGTCTGTAGAAACTGGTAGATTTTGTTGACTTTAGACGATTCAGCCACAGGATTGACACCCCCTGCCAGAGGAACATTTGTGACCTGTATCTCCATTCCCAGCCAGTCAGATGGTGTACGCTCTCAGAATACAGTAAATCTAATTTGAGTATGACAAAGAGAGTAAGGTGCCACAAAGGAAAGAGTTAGCCAAAGAGGCTTATCTTCTTGATCTTCTTGAAAGCCTTTCAAAGAGCCACTTTTCACTAAAAAAAATCTGTCTGTTGTGGGGAGGCAGTTATAAGATGACACAGTACAGACAGTGCTGCCTCTTTCTTTTTCCTTGTATCCATCAAAAACAGGGATGTTGGGGGAGACCAACAGAAACACCACTTTCCATGAAAATAGAGTCAACCAGAACCTAAGCCAAAACATGTATTTTAAAAACATTCGAGGGCAGCTGAAACCTGTTTGGCTCAGTGGATAGAGAATTGGCCTGTAGACTGAAAGGTCCCAGGTTCGATTCCAGTCAAGGGCACGTATCTTGGTGGTGGGCACATCCCCAGTAGGGGGTGTGCAGGAGGCAGCTGATCGATGTCTCTCTCTCATCGATATTTCTAACTCTCTATCCCTCCCCTTCCTCTGTGTAAAAAAAAAAATCAATAAGATATATTTTAAAAAAACACATTCAAGTGCAGAGAAAATTGCACAGGAGGAAGGAGGGTGCTGGGGGGAGGGAGACATGGGAAAGGAAGACACCAAGAGAGGATGCCCACTCTCGTAGATCTGAAAGGATTTTTCCAAATGAGTCTGCAAAAGCAGTTGTCCAGGGCCAGCCAAGGGTGGGAGCCTGACAAATTGGCCACACACTGAGGCATGGAGTCTGATAAGTATGGCCGAAGCGGGGAGGAGGCCAGCCCTGTGTGGCCTGGGAAACCCCAATCTCTGACATCAGAGTCACGTGACTGCATTCGTCTGTTCCGGCTGCCCTAACAAAGGATGCAGGCTGGGCAGCGGAAATGGCAGAAATCGGCGGTGTCACAGTTCTGGAGGCTCTAAGTCCAACATAAAGGGGTCAGCAGAATGGTTCCTCCTGAAGGTGGCAGTGAAGGGTCTGTCCCAGGCCTCTGTCCTGTCTTCAGGTTGTGGTTGACCATCCTTGGAGTTCCTTGGCTTGCAGATGCTTCACTCCAGTCTCTACCTGTATAGTCACGTGGTGTTCTCCCGTTTGTGTGTTCATCTCTGTGTCTCTTCCTGGAAGGATACCCGTCCTGTTGAGATAAAGACCCACCTCATTCTACCATGACCTCATCTTGACTACGTACACAGCAATGACCTTATTTCCAAATCAGGTCACATGCTGAGGTTCCAGGAAAGACATGCATTTGGAGAGAACATTATTCAGCTTCAAACCATAACCCAGAAGGGCAGGTACCTTTAAGTTTCTGGATAAAGCAATAACAAATGGAGGAAAATAGTATTATCCCATGCTTTATTTTATTGCTCAGATTGGAAAAAAAAGAGAACCATGTTTCAGTAGCAACTGATACAGATAGAAATTATTGAGTTCCTCAGATTCAAATAAAAGACAAGAAGACTCTTTCTTCAGTGCGCCCAAACTAAGTAAATAAATAAAATAATCAAGCATTAAAAACAAAAATAATAATTAGACAGTTTTAGACTTCTCTCCTGAACCACTCAGAGCAAGGTATAGAAGTTCACAGGGAAAGAAAGCATGACCCAAAAATTTATGTCTTGTTACATTATTACTTAAAGTCAAATACAGAATAAAATACCTATAACAAAAAAAAAAAAGGCTGACAGAAAAGTGGAATACAACTCAGCAAAATCAAGTAAAGTTTAAGATGTTTCTACTCTTCTACCCTTTGAATACATTCCTAAACAATAAGGTAGAAAAACCCTTACCCTTGCAGACAATGAACAGCTTTCAATGTTCAAAGAAGCGTTGTTTAAACTGGTTCCATATCGGAAATAACCTACATTTTTATCGGTAGGAGATCATGTTAAATTCCAGGACGTGGCAAGCTATTTTTGTAAAGGGCCAGATACTGGCCGAAACCGGTTTGGCTCAGTGGATAGAGCGTCGACCTGGGGACCGAAAGGTTCCACGTTCGATTCCGGTCAGGGGCACGTATCTTGGTTGCGGGCACATCCCCAGTGGGGGGCGTGCAGGAGGCAGCTGATCCATGTCTCTTTCTCATCCATGTTTCTAACTCTCTGTCCCTCTCCCTTCTTCTCTGTAAAAAAATCAATAAAATATATTTTTTAAAAAAGCAACCAGGTCTGAACAAACTCCAGGTTTTCCACCTTTCTCACGCCTCCCCCTGCCTTTCTCCTCTTCTCTGTCTCTCTGTAGACTAATGAGAATGAGACACCACGAAATCCTTTCAGTGTGTCTGGTGGGATTATTTCCCATCCCTGGCAGACACCTGTCACAGGAAAGCTCAGAAGGAAAGATCAGAAGTTCTCACATTGTTTCCTCAGCTCACCGATGGCCTGGCTACCATCTTTTTCTCCTTCAAAGTCACCTGGCCTGAGAGAGCAAGAGAAGATGCATCCTCACTCCGGGCAAGAAGGATACTCCGGGAGCACGTTGGAAGTGTTCTTGTCCAGGAAGGAGAGGAAGGAGAAGAGAACGCAGACTTCCGCCACCGTGGAGCAGGCCCCGGAGGACGGGAGCGAGTGACCGTCCACTCAGCAGCAGACCCCGCAGAAAGGGCTTCCTATGATCCGGAGCCCGGCGCTGACAGCCCCTGGCATGCACTCAGCGTGACGTACATTAACAAATAAGGAAAAGCATCCCCTGGGCCTCTAATAACATTGATTTCATGCATCATTTCCTCCGAGGACGGGGAGGCCGTGTGTTTGTTATTCCCGGTGTGTCCTGTCTAGGAAATCACGGCCGGCCTCACCTGTGTGTTTCTGGGTAATTTCACGGCCCTTCCCGAAGCTGTGTCTGTCTTCCTCCGGCTCTTCCTCTCCTGTCTCTGCAGTCCACGCCAGGCGGGTCCCAATAAAAGGGACGAGAATATACTCATATTCGCACTAGATTTATTGAATCCGTGGGGTCTTGGGCAAGACATGGCGGATCTTTTATGGAAGTAGGCAGAGTAAGAAGCCGGAATCCATCAATCAAATGGCAGATGCGTGGCAGAATGAAAATAGAAGAAGTACGCAAAAATCGGAGTGGTTCCCGAACTTTCACCAGTTCTGTGAGTCCTCCACAGCCACAGGCCCTCCTGGCGTCCCTGCTGGCCACGGTGAGCCCGAGTCTGATCTGTGCTCCCAGCCAGGCCGCCGACAGTCCTCCTGGCTCTGTCTTGAGGCTGCTGGACTCCTGAGACCCAGGTCTAATGGTTTGCAGGACAACTCCAAGTTCCAAGTTCATTTTCTTCTCTTCCTCACCGGACCTCTGGGCCATCATCCCTATTTTGGGCTTCTTTTTGGAAATAAAATGAAAAAGTTGATTTTTTTTTTCCACGTGATTTCAAGGACCTCTTGCCCCAAACCTCAGCCCTCCTCATAAAATGAGTCCCCAGTAAGTTCTCATCCACGGAGAGCAGGGCAGAGTCCTGCCCAGCCCGGGATCAGACCTCCCCCAACTCTGTGGGAAGTGATAAGGTGGGTGAGACGTGCTCTCCACGCTTCAAAGCCTTGAGCTGGAGTAATGACAGAGACAATGACCGTGATCACACGTTACATGTAAAACAGTATATGGAACTGTCTCTACATTACAGTTATATCCGCATAAAAATGGATCCCTCGTCAGAGAACATAGAACATGAAGACCTGAAAATGACCATTGGTTGAAATGGTGAATCTTAGACCAAGTGTTTTCTTCTATTTCAGTTTTCATAAACATGCTATGGATAGCACTTGCAAGCTGACCTTGGGGTTCAATGTCCTCAAACCTACAGATTATGCTGAATGGCCAACCAGCTCATCACCACAATACCAGCCCCGCAAATGTGGCCACAGAGATAATTGACTTGAAACCCTCATCCCCTTCCCTCATTCATTCTGTCCTATCTGGCTACTCAGGTTGTGTGAACAGCTCAACAGTATAAGGAATAAGATGGCCAAATGACCTTGTCCCAAAACTGATACCAGAACAAAGACATTTGTCTTCCGATGACTCTTCGTTCCACCCAGACAAGCGTTAAGACTTCCACCAGTGCGTGTATGGAAATCAGGCTATACCTCTGTCCTTGGTTGGCTGTCCAGTGCTCTGAAAAGGTCTGTTAAGGTTTATATGGCCAGCTATGACCAGACCATGTCAGCCACATGATAATGTGGGGAGGGGAACTGGGAGCCAAGGAGGTGTAAACTTTTTAACTTAGTGATCATGACTCATCACTAGATGACGTTTTGTAAATGTCCCTGTGCTTATACAATAGTTTTCCACGGAGCTTTTATAACAGTAAAAAGAAATGACACGTTGGCGTTATTTTTCTGCTTCTTTTTCCTTGTGCATATTGCTTGAATAATACTTCCCGAGTGCCTCCTGCCCTCCAAAGATGGAAAGTTTCCCACCCTCTCTCCTCTGTGCTCGTTTTTCTCTGTCTGCAGGCTCCCTGTTTTCCTCCTTTGTTTTCTTCTTCCATCCTGTTCTCACTCTCTGGGCCTTCTCCACCTCTCTCCCAATCAGGGACCCCAATAGCCAGCCCTCAGGTGAGAAGGGGGAGTTGTGGAAGGAGCAGAAAAGAGGGAGCATGGGAAAATAAGAAAGATGGTATCATGCTTTTGTTGGAAGGTCTAAAATCACTGGGAAATAGGAAGAAATAACATTGAAAACATTTGACCTCAACCATACATACACGTGCATAATCAAGTAAGTAGAAAAATGGCAGGATTGGTTAAAAATGGTAATGATCATCATCAAAATAATACTTCTGTTCTCAAGAACTCGTGTTTCTATTTTTTCCTTACAATATTTTTTAGAGAAAATAAAAATCTCATGATGTGGTGGTGCCCAACTTATCTCATCTTAAAAATACCTTAGGGTACCCAAGAGGTCAAGGCTTCAGAACCCAATTCTTTGGAAATAGAGAAAGGGATAATTTATAGGGCAATTTAGAGTTGTGTGCCTTTAAGCGTTTGTAAAAGCTTTATTCATAATAGCCCCATTGTTCATCAGTGAGATAAATAAACTGTGATGGACTCATTTATTGGAATACTATACAATCACTACAATCAATGAACTACAACAACACATACCAGTGTGCATAAATCGCATAAACTCGATGCTATGAAGGACAAAATCAAACCCAATTAACATAAGTACACGATGGCACTTGGAATATAAAGTTCAAAACCAAGTAACAACTTCTTCAGCCTGCTGCATTTTCCCGTGATAGTGGCTTCCCTTTCGTGTCCATGGAAACGAAAAACGAATCCATCCCCGGCTCCGGATCTCCACCCGGATGAGGGCAAAAGTCGTCACACAGCCTGAGGCTAAGCCACCTGGACTACGTGGAAGGTAAAGGACTGGGGACCCCAATGGTCAGAGTGGTGAGGGCGGGACCATCCCAGGGCTGAACACACTGCCTGCAATTTCTGTGGACAGTGTGGCTGGGAAATCGGGGTTCCCTGGGAGCCATTTTAGGGGCCTCTGGGCCCGAGGAGAGGCTCTCAGGGAAAACTAAGAATTCTCTCGGGGAAAAGACAGTGGCCAGGAAGCAAGGTCACGAGCAGCAAGCTCAGCAAATACTAGAAAACTCGTGTTCGAGCTATGTCTCTGGCACTGCACCATCCTGTCCTCTGCCACAGACTAAACCATCCTGTCCACTGCCACATACAAAACCACTGTGGCTTATGAAGCAGTGGTCTATGATTTAAAAATATGTCTTTTAAAAATGTCGTTGTAAAGATGTTTTCAAACCCAGGGAATGAGGAGGAAGCCTTGGCTCAGAGGGATGTGTAACTGCCAGGTTCTACCCTTCTTCCCCGAAAGTAAAACATCCCCTGAAAATAAGACCTACTTCCAGGTTTGCCTCTTACTGTCATATAAGGCATCCCCCGAAAATATGACCTCCCCAATAAGAAGTGACATCCTGTAGAGAGTCTTGTTGCGAGCGTGGGTTCTACGAGGACTCTCCCCGAATTCCGGTCTTCTGGGGACTGTGACATAATTGCTTTGTTTACCCAGCCACTCGCTGGCACCTCAAATTCAGCAACGGCAAGACACATCCAGGTCTCCGCACCCTCCATCTGCACCCCCACTTTCAGTTCATGCCCCCTCCACCCACTCCGTCTCTCAAATCAGGACTGGCTGTCACCTCAGCCCTCTCTTCCTCCCACCCCATCCCCAGCCGAGCTCTGAGTGCCACCTAACGCTGACACCGGCCTCTCTGGCCCAGCCCTCCTGCGAGTCCTCATCTTGAGGACAATCACAAGAGCCATCCAGTGCCCTCTTCAGTCCTAATTCTGGGTGAGGAGGAGTGAGCTGTCCGCGCTGAAAGTCTGCCTGCGCCACTGCCCTCCGTGGCTTCTGCCGCCCCCGCGATGAAGTCTGAGCTCCCCAGAGAGACAGTCACAGGCCTGAACAGCCCCCATACCCCCATTTCTCCAGCCCCATTCATCTTCTACAGATGACAAACAGGCCGCTCAGAATTTCACCCCAATAACTGGGACCTTGTTCATTCGGACCCTCTCCCCGGAAGGCCCACCTCACACGGTGCTTCTCCAGACGCTCTTGTCTTTCAAGACAAGACGCAGCCTCCTGACCGGCCAGAAGGCTTAGCAGACCAGCTGGGCTGGTTGAAAGGTTCCCACTCCCCCATAGATGTAGGGGGGCTGCACACATAGCTCCAGCAGATTCTCCCTCAGCAAAACCATCCTGCATGGGATGACCGGTCTATCCCGATGATTTCCCCAAGTCCAAGTTCATCCTGTTCTATCCAGGGACTCAGGAAGGAAAACGGGCTTTGCATCCATGGGTGCTGACACCCTTCCAGGCCTTCTCGGTTGGCCTAGAAGGTCTGTTTTCTTTTTTTTAAAATATATTTTATTGATTTTTTTACAGAGAGGAAGGGAGAGGGATAGAAAGTCGGAAACATCGATGAGAGAGAGAGACATCGATCAGCTGCCTCCTGCACGCCCCCCACTGGGGATGTGCCTGCAACCAAAGTGCATGCCCTTGACCGGAATCAAACCTGGGACCCTTCAGTCCGCAGACTGACGCTCTAGCCACTGAGCCAAACCGGTTCCAGCTAGAAGGTCTGTTTTCTGACCGGCCTAGAAGGTGAGGTGCTTCCATCCAGGTGTGGAAAGAGCAAACACGAAACGGGCATTTCCCACCGAAGGCAAATAATCCTCCCCCTCCCAGCGCCCCTCACATTTCTGAACCTCAAAACCTAGTGAAGGAGAGAAGGAAAGCAGAGAGTCACAACGAAAACAGTTAAGTTAATTAATTGCCCTCTCGCTTGTAGGACCAGCACGCTTATTTAATCAGTTGCCTAGTAACCCAGCCTCCGTCTGATGTGAATCAGATCAGCCCCTGAGCATGCGCTGGGCCCTTCTCTCTACCAGCAGCCCGCAGCCGGCCCTCGTGCCCCGCTTTCACGCGCTCTGGGGTTTGAAACCCCAACCCCCCTCCTGTCCTCGCGCTGAGATGTTGTCAGGCAGAAACACATGTTCATCATCCTTTCCCCCGTCCTCCCGGTCTCCCTCTGCAGACTCCACCGCCCAGGGAGGGAGGTCTTTGCGTGACCATGACCTTTCAGCTGGCGAATCATATGACAAGAAAAATGACTCACACCCGCCTCCCTCCCCGGGTGACCTGCACCCCAGGCTCCGAGAGGAGCCCCACAGCTCCCCAAAACACTATCATTTATGAATCCCATCAATACACAAGGAATGCAAAAAAAAAGAAAGAAAGAAAGAAAGAAAGAGAGAGAGAGAGAGAGAGAGAGAGAGAGAGAGAGAGAGAGAGAGAAAGGAAGGAAGGAAGGAAGGAAGGAAGGAAGGAAGGAAGGAAGGAAGGAAGGAAGGAAGAAAGAAAAAGAAAAATGTCCTGGCCAGTGTAGCTCAGTGATCAGTGTCATCCCACACACCGAAGGGTCACACATGTGCCATTCTGGGTCAAGTGCCATGTACCCAGGTTGCAGGTTCATCCCCACCCCTGGCGGGGGTGGGGGTGGGGAGAGGCATGCAGGAGGCAACCAATCGATGTGCCTCTCTCACATCAACGTTTCTCTCTCTCTCCCCCTCCCGCCCTCCCTCCTGCTCTCTCTAAAAAGCAAAGGAAAAACGTATTCTTGCATGCGGATTAACAGCAAGAACAACCAAAACACACAGGAGATGTGTCCACACCACCCAGACTAGAGCCCCTGATTGGGGGGGGGGGGCGTGGGGTGTTTAAAGGGGGGTGCAGAACAGAGAGGTCCTCAGAGAGGGCTTTGGGCTGCTGGCGCTGTGTCTTGCGAGCGTTTCTGCGCGACCTGAAACGGGGAGAGAGGATCGATGCCACGTTCCCCCGAGCAAGACCAGCTGAAGACAAACGTCGATGCTTTGTTTGCCGTCAGGGAGATAAAACCCGCCTGGCCCTGACAGGCCACCGCGCGCCGAGACCTCCTTTGGTGCCGGATTGATGGGCACATCGGATGACAAGAATTTGCTGGCAGTTTTTCACCTCCCTCGTGCTCGGCTCTGAGCTGGTCCTTTGGCGCACCCCACCCCCATCTTTCTCCCCAACCAGCCCTGTTCCGAAGCCAAATAAAAAGGAAACGTCGATGAAACAGAGAATGCATGCACCTGCTCTGTGACACTGCACGCTGTGCTGTCGCGAAGCGGGGTTTTGCCCTTCTCTTTGCCGGTCTCTGCGGAGAAAGGACTTTATCTTTCAGGGAGAATTCCCCCCAGAAATCCCTCGCAGCCCTCCATCAGAGGCGCCTGCCTCCGTGCTGTGCGGAAGCGAATCTAATTAAGACAGGGGCCGCCCGGTTTAATAGGCTGCGAGGAACTGGTGCAGGCATCTGGGAGCTGGAGGTGGCTGCAGCTCTTCCGTGGCACACGCGCCTGTCCTGGTGACCAACATCAGGGGCAAATACTTCCCTTCTTTGGGGAGCGCATGTTGTTTTGAAAGGGATGCTGCTTTCAAACCAGGGTATCCTGCAGGCAAATGCATTGGGAGAGACATTTTTAAAAATATATATTTTATTGACTTTTTATAGAGAGGAAGGGAGAGGGATAGAAAGTCAGAAACATCAATGAGAGAGTAGCATCGATCAGCTGCCTCCTGCACACCCCCTCCTGGGGATGTGCCCGCAACCAAGGTACATGCCCTTGACCGGAATCGAACCTGGCACCTTTCAGTCCGAGGGCCAACGCTCTATCCACTGAGCCAAACCGGTTTCGGCCTGGGAGCGACTTGGAGGACCGAGACTTCTAAACCTCGGCTTTCTGTTTGCAAAATGAGGGCAGTGATGTGTCCATCCAGAAACTGGTTTACGGATGACTTTGAAAATGTCTACACAGGGTGGCATGGGGGTGCGACTCATATATCCCCACGGCACCTCTGCTATGGCCCCTGGCTTGGGAAACGCTCTGCTCTCTTGTCTTAAAAGTCCTCATTTTTTAAAAAATATATTTTATTGATTTTTTACAGAGATGAAGGGAGAGTGATAGAGAGTTAGAAACATCAATGAGAGAGAAACATTGGTCAGCTGCCTCTTGCACGTCCCCTATTGGCGTGCAACCCAGTACAACCCAGACACATGGCCTTGACCGGAATCAAACCTGGGACCTTTCAGTCTGCAGACCGACGCTCTATCCACTGAGCCAAACCAGTTTCAGCAGTAAATGTTTTTAGACTCATTTCTGAGAGTGTATCATGCTAAGTGTGAAAACACAAACATGAGTAAGATAGCGAGTGGTTTCAAGGCATTAAGAGACCAAGAGGAGAGATGGTTCTGAGCTCTGTGGACAGTGGGAGCTGGTAACACAGACCTCTCAGAGTGACAGAGACGGCAACTTGCATCCCTGGCAGGGCGGGAGGCAGGTCTCTGCGGAGACCAGTGCTGTAAGGGTCAGGGGATACTTAAACCGCCCTTCTGTCGTAAACAACGCCACTAATGGACAGAACAGGTGACGCTGTGTGTTTAGACTCAGGGCAGCCATCAGCACAGAGCGTGATCCCAGAGAGGAGGAAAACACGGTGAGCCTGTGGCTGCCCCACCCGAAGGCCTGGAGCAGAGCCGGTCCAGCACCGAGGACAGCCACCCACCCGGCCTGGTGCTGTGCAGGGGGCGAGGACGGGGTACTGAAGGCTGAGAAGTGAGAGCTGCGGGACCGAGTCCCCGAAAGCAGGCGTCTTCACAGGGAGGAGGAGGCGGAGAGCTGGTAAGGGCACCTGGGGCCTTCGTCTCGGTACAACTCAGCCCACAGACTGTGACACGTTCAGGAAAAACAAAACAAAACAAAACAGGGAACTACAGAGAAGGACGAAGAACTAATAAGTGAATTTACTAAGGTCATAAAATTTCAATATAAAAATTCAATCATGGTTCCATCTACTAATAACACAGAGTTGGGAATTGAAGGAAATCTATGGTAATGTCAAAACTATTTAAGGGATAAGTCTAAAATATGGGCAAAGACCTATACTTACTTATAAATGAGTACAAAGCATGGCTGTGAGACATTAAAAAATATCTAAACAGCTGAAACCAGTTTGGCTCAGTGGATAGAGCGTCGGGCTGTGGACTGAAAGGTCCCAGGTTTGATTCCGGTAAAGGGTATTGTTTCTTGGTTGCGGGCACATCCCCAGTAGGAGGTGTGCAGGAGGTGGCTGATCGATGTCTCTCTCTCATCGATGTTTCTGACTTTCTATCTCTCTCCATTTCTCTCTGTAAAAAAATCAATAAAATATATTTTTAAAAAAAGGTTACGGAACGAATTAAACTCGTATCTCGAGGTACCACTGTATTTTTGTTAATTCTTACCTAAGAATACCTTTACCACTGATGCTTAGAGAGATGGAAAGGCAGGGGAAAGAGAGAGAAACATCTCCAAGTGATAGAGAGACCTCAATTGGCTGCCTCTGGCATGTGCCCCTACTGGGACCAGAGATCAAACCGGCCACAGAAGCATGTGCCCTTGACCATAATCCAACTTGAGACCCTTCAATCCACCAGGCTGATGCTCCAACCACTGAGCAAAACCGGCCAGGGCCCCAACCTTCTTTTGAAATAAAAGCGCTTCTCACCCAGAACATCTCAGCGCCATAGGAAGCAGGCACATAACCACAGGGATATCAGTGGGACGATATCTTGAGTAACGGGAGCCTTATCTCTCTATGAGCATTTCATGAGTGACTCTTTGAGTGGCTGACATGAACACCCCTTGCGACACCTTCATTTGTGAGGACGTGGCCAAGCCATCCACCTGCCAGGTTATGAGACTGGGAGACCTGTCATACCAACATAAGTGACCCTATTTTGGTCACATGTGGCTAATTTTTTGTAGATAAGACACCGAGGAACCCAATCTGCAAATGTCCAAATTGCCTCCGAGGGAAAAACTCCGTTTGAATATCTCTGCACAGGCTCCGAGTTGAGACAATCCAGCCAACTGCTTGATAAAGACAAAAGGCGCGCGCTGGGTGAGCACTTTAATTTGCAAAAACAAAGAGCATCGCCTGAGCGGGATTCCGTTATATTATTGCACACTTCCATTTATTCTTCACGCGTCTTATTTTCTGTAACCCAAACAGCGAGGAAACCACCAGCATCGCCAGGGTTCCTGCCGCTTTCGGGAAAACTTGGGGTTACCTGGCGCGCCCTCAAACCGGGAGGCCAGCTGTAACCAGGGGCTCTGCCTAGAGCTTGAAACTTCTTAGGAAACAAACAAAAACGCCAGTAAAGCAACAGACAAAATAATGGCAGACGCTGAGGGTGCGGGGTGGAAACCAGG
>PVJN01003290.1:22500-103546 GCA_004026805.1 Lasiurus borealis
GCAGCTATAGGTGATGTGATTGCTACCTGGGCAAGGAGGTCATGACCCCTGAAATCTGAGAGCGCTGCCCACACCCCCCCGGGGACCCCCTTGTCCACAAGCCACAGCCACAGCAGACCGGATCCACATTCCTGCTCCTGTCTCGCCTGCCCACTCCAACCCCGTGCCCGGCACCCTCATCAGTAACATCACCCAGAAGAGGCAGAACCACGCCTCTCAGCAAGGATGGATGCAGGGCAAGTGGGAGGGAGTTTCCTTTTCTTTTCTTTTTTTCCTTAGGAAGAGTTTCAAGGTTGTGATTCTTTGCTTTTTTTAAAAAAAAAATGCAAAAATATAATCATCAGTCATCCAAAACGAAGGCAGAAATACGTAAAATATAGAACTGCACTCTCCATCCTGGTAGCAGCAGCTCCTGAGCATATGGGATGCATCTCAGTCTAAGATCCACCTGAGATCTTAGGCGTTAGAACAGGATAGTCAACATGATGCTAATCATACCTTTGCACTGATTACATGTCAAAGTGAGATGTTAGAGATATTAGATATATTGGACATATTAAACTGAAAATATGTACCACTGAAGGTAACACCATCTCTTTATTTTTTGTTTTGTTTTGTTTTGTTTTGATGGGTGGCTACTAGAAAACTTAATATTAAATGTATGGTTCACTTATGTGCCTCTCATTTTATTTCTGCTGAGGAATGCTAAAATGAAAGACAGAATGTCCCTTTACTCTCAGCCCTCCTATCCCCAGAAAACACACTTGTCACATTTTATGTCTTCTTAAAGATCTCCTTTGATACATAGATATTTAAAAATAAAATGAAACCATTTTAAATGAATTTTGCAGGAATTGTCTTTGTTTTTTTACCTAATGCAGGTCCAGGAGATTGTTCAATGTTGATATTTGCTCATTTCCCTCATTCTTTGTTATTCCTATGCGCATGGTGTACAAATGTCCCCAATATTCACTGTTTTCTTATTTATGGAATTGAAGTTTTTCTCACATTTCCATTTCGGTAATAGTGTTGCAGCAATGTGCATACTTGGACTTGCTGGGCCAAAGAAAATGAGAATTTTTCATTTTAATAGAGATTACCAAATTGTCTTCCAAAAAGTATTCGTCAAATTATATTATCACCTCACACCAAAATATTACTGTCCCCAAACCTTTGCCAAGCTTTTAAAATTTTGTCCAATTTGATGGATGAAGCAAATATCATTGAAATTCAGTTTTCTCCGTGATTTCTGAGTTTCATCATTTTTTTCACATTTCTAACTGCTTCATTGACTAAGCAGAAAACAACTTTATTCATTCTCACCACTTCCTATTGAAAACTAATCCAGGACTCAGACCTTCTCATCTTTTCTTCCTTGACCTCACATTTTATCTGAAATCACAGGCAAATCCCTTTGTGTCTCCAAGGATTGGCAGAGAGTCAAAGTCTCCCCTTCCCTTCTAATCACAGGAGTGTCTTAGTATAGGAGCCAACATGTCCAGTTTGGGCTCATGGCCACAGGATACTTAACTTCACTCACTTGAAGCTGATCTGTCCTTCAGCCCCTTCTCTTTAGACTAGAACACCTCCCTCCCAGACCTTCCTCCCCACCTCCATGGAAGACAGGTGTGTGCACTGAAATTTTCCCTCCGCCTGGCTGGTGTGGCTCAGTGTCTGAGCATCAACCTATGAACCGGAAGGTCTCGGTTTCTCTTTCAGGGCACATGCCTGGGTTGTGGGCTCGATCCCCAGGAGGGGACGTGCAAGAGGCAGACCATCAATGATTCTCATCATTAATGTTTCTGTCTCTCCCTCTCCCTTTCTCTTTGCAAACAATAAAAATATATTAAAAAAAAAAGAAATTCTCACTTCCTCCTTTATCTTCTCCTCCTCCCTCCCCACCACCACCACCCTATACTCATTTGAAGGTGTATGTTTTTTTTTTTTTGATGTTTATCAAAGCTCTCTACATGTTCTGGATATTAATTCTTTCTCTGATATAGATGCCACAATTATTTCCTCCCAACCTGTCACTTCTCCTTTTTCTTAACTTCATCATATCTTTTACCAAATATAGATTTTGAATGTTAATTTATCAATCTGTTCTTTTAACTTCTGTGGTTTGTATGCTTAGCAAAGCCTGATATACTTCAAGATTACAGAAATAGACTCATTTTTATTTTTGTAAAAGCAGCATTGAGACACAGTCCACATACTCGTACATTACAAATTGCCCATTAAAGTGTACAATTCAATGTTTTTTTTAAATATATTGACAGAGTTGTGAGATCATCAACCACAACCAATTTCAGGACATTTTCGTCATCTAAAGAAGAGACTCTGTACCCTTTCTCTATTATCCCCCGGGGACTCCCACCCCCATCAGCCCACTGCAACCACTAATCTATTTCCTGTCTCTAAGGATTTGCCTACTGTGGGCATTTCATACAAACGCACTCATATAACATATGGTTTTTCTAATGGGTTTCTTTCATTTAGCATATTTTCCAGGTTTACCCATGTTGTAGCATATATAAGTTCTTTATTCTTTTTTATGGCTGAATAAATACCATTGTATGGATACATTCCATTCATCAGTTTAAGGCTATTTAAGATGTTGCCACCTTTTGACTATTGTGGATTATGCTATTATAAACACTCCTGTGGACATACGGGTCTATGTTCCATTTTCCTGGGATCTAGCCCTAAGAGTGGAATTTTGAGGTCCACCACCACCAGCTCATGGGGGATCCAGTCTCTCCATATCCCCAGCAGCACTTGCTATTATCTGACTCTTCTATTCTAACCATCCTACTAGGTGTGAAGAGGTATTGCATTGCAGTTTTGATTTGCATTTCCATAACAACTAATACTAAGCATTTTTTTTCATGTTCTCATTGGTCATTTGTACATCTTTTTCAGACAAATGTCTATTTGAATTGTTTGCCCAATTTTTTTAATTGGATTGTCTTTGTACTCTTGAGTTGTAAGAATTCTTTATTCAATGTCCCTTATCAGACATATAATTTGCCAATATTTTCTCCCATTCGCTGGGTTGTTTACACTTTCTTGATAGTATCCTTTGATACACAAGTGTTTTTATTTTTTATGAAACCCTAGTTATCTTCTCTTGGGGGGATGAGGGTCACTTATGCTTTTGTTGTCTCATCTAAGAAGCCATCACTAGATCTAAGGTCACAGAAATTTACTCCTATGTTTTCCACCAAGAGTTTTAGCTAAACCAGATCTTTGATCCATTTTTGAGTTAATTTTTGTACATGCTTTGATATAGGGGTACAGATTCCCTCTTTTACATGCAGATATCCTGTTGTCTGAAGACTATTTATTGTAAAGATGATTTTACCCCTCCCCCATAGAATTGTTAAACACCATTGACAAAATAAAATGATGGTAAATATGTGCAAGAATCCTAAAATGTTATTGACATATTTAGATATGTATTTGGTTTTATTTAGATATTTGTTTCATCTGCAGTTTATTTCAAGGTATTATTCTCTAAATTGAAGGATATTTTTGACAACATTGTGTTTGAAGAATGCATTTTCTTTCTTTACTACCTGAAAAATTTACTCTTTCCTTTGTCACATTTTTTCACACACATAGATCTATTAGAAGCTTCTTAGTATGGAATTTCCACGTTCCGGTGTTTGTCTTTGCAATATCATACTGTTAGCCTTGGTAAGAACTTGCTTCTTTTTTCAAAAATAACATTTTCTTCTTTTAATTTATGAGTCATTTCTCTGCCTTACTGTTTCTATTCTGTTCTGAAGAAGATGGATACTTTTGGATCCATCCCTAGGTTTTAACTTTTGCTTTCATGTTTTCTAACGCTATTCTTTCCCATTATTTTCTGGAAGAATACTTCCATTTAACCTTTCCATTAATTTGCTCTTCATTTGTGTGTGTGTGTGTGTCGGTGTGTGGTTTTCTGTTATTCCCAAATCTTCTACTTAATTTTTTTTTACAAGCGAGTGGATGCAATTTCCTCTCGCATCTTCCTGAGGACATCCATTTACTGCAGAAGTCATGGCTCGCCTCTGTAGCGGGCTCTGTCTCAGTACCTGTGTACACCTCCTCATTCTCAGCACAAACATACACACAAGCCATTTGCACCTGTATTTCTTTGCCCAAGGCTTTCTCTTGCCTCTGAAGTTCATGTTAGCACCAAAATTGCAGGCTGGGATTTTAACAGCAGGTGAAGGAGGGAGCAGGGGAGAAACACTAGGAGGGAAAAGATTCTGTCCCGAAAGAGCCAAACGATAAAAGCAAAAGCAAAGAAAACTAGAAAGGAAACTCCTCTCTCCCTCTCCCCCATCTATAGGACAGCAAAGCAGTTTCATTCCAAGAGACGGCTTCCCATTTCCAACACCCCATTCTTGTGCCCCCTGAGCTCCAGAAGCTTCTAGAAAGTTCATATTGTCCTCATGCGGGCTGAACGAGGTATGGAGGGTTGGGGCCATCTTCCCAGGGACTGTTGACCCAAGTACTAAAAGTCACACAATGAATGACCTTGTAAACCCAACCCCGGCAGCAGCCTGCAGGAGGCTATGCTGAGCTCCAGAGAAAAGCAATGGAAGGGACAATTCTCTCAGGCTTTGGACAGCATGTTCCCCTAAGCAGGTCCGTCCTAGGAGTTAGCGAGCGGCTGTGCTGACTTCTACATCTCGTCATGACTTCACAGTGGCCTTCCCAGTTGTCATGAATGCTGAATTCACGTCTTAAAAATTAATAAATAGAATAAACAGCTCATGTGCCCTAACATTGGCGGTGGAGTTAAAGAATGATGCAACTCGGTTGGCTTTATTGGACAGAAACATTAAATGCAAAACAAGTACAGTGGTACCTCGAGATCTGAGTTTAATTCATTTCATAACCTTGAGGCGTGGGAAACTATGAGACGCTCAAGTCACCGTAAACTGGTGGGTCGTGTGCAGCTGGCCGATCCGAGGGATTACTCCTATCTCAACTGTTGCTCGTATTTCAAAAATCTCGTATGTTAGGGCACTCGTATCTCGAGGTACCACAGTACTAGAGACCAGAAACTCTTCCTGGGAGACATACATGTCTTCATGTGTCCACTTGTCCTTCGTGTGCACCTGAACGCTGGAAACATTGCGATAATGGGCCTGGTCTGTGCAGCAGAGGCAAAATATGGCAAGTGTGTTGGGCCAGAGAAACAGAAGAAAAGGAGAATCCGGAGCCTGCAGGAACCAGCCAGGTGATGGGTGGGTTGTGAAGTCAAACAAGAGACAAGGAGGCACTCAGACATTGATAACAGGAAGTCCGTATTACTCCTAGCGCAGAAGACCAGAGCAGGACCGGAAGTGCACCCCAGCCTGCCCACCAGAGGAGCCTCTTTGGCACAAGTCAGACCCTCTAGGTACTGCTGGAGGCGCCACCGAAAGCAGAGGGGAACGGAAGAGACACCCCAGCTTCTCTCTCCTCTCACCCTCCTCCCCAGCAACGGGATGTTGGGGACCAGACATCTAAGACCCAGGACAGCACAGCGGGGGTCAGGAGAGGCTACCGAAGGAGCCGGTCAATGACCAGCATGAAACCCGGTGCTTTTCTTCACTCATCAGGAGATCCTTGTAATTGGTTTTCGCTCATCAGAAACCAAATGCAGTGTTTCGGAAAGAACGTACTTAGCATTTCAAGTAGAAGAATGTCATGCTGTAAGAACTGGTATTCGCTTTAGCAATCCTGTGTGAATATTAAATAGAAATACATAGTACAGTGGTACCTCGAGATACGAGTTTAATTCGTTCCGTAACCTTGAGCCATGGGAAACTATGAGACTCTCGAGTCTCGGTAAACTGGGGGGTCGTGTGCAGCCGGCTGATCCATGCGATGACTCCTATCTCAACTGTTGCTCGTATTTCAAAGCAAAAAATCACTCGCTCGACAGCTCGTATCTCAAAAATCTCGTATGTTAGGGCACTCATATCTCAAGGTACCGCTGTATATGCAATCTTACTTCTTTCAAGCAAAAACAAGAATTTCTACCACACTAGTATGATTGTTGGGTTAAATCATATTCGCCTGTCAACTGTATGTTGCATTTCGCTCAAATCTGACTCAACCCCCGTTCTCAGAGTTCATGTCGTGAAGTGAATTGGGGATAACATAGGGCCATCCTCTCTGCAGTTTCCTCTCTGGGATAGTGTTCTTCTGAGAGACACATTTACCTCTAAGTGTGAAGGCTAACCAATGGCCTTACAGAAATGAGGGAGAGCATTGTATAGGTAGAGGACTCCCCAAACCTCCTTTTCTTGGGACCATAGCAAGAGGGTTCATTCTGAGTGGCTGATGGTTCTTCCTCCTGACTTATTTACTCTCAGAAAACAGAAAGAGGAATTTCTTTTTTAAAAAATGTATTTTGTTGAATTTTTACAGAGAGGAAGGGAGAGGGATAGAAAGTTAGATACATTGATGAGAGAGAGACATCAATCAGCTGCCTCCTGCACGCCCCCTATTGGAGATGTGCCCACAACCAAGGTACATGCCCTTGACGGGAATCAAACCTGGGACCTTTCAGTCCACAAGCCGATGTTCTATCCACTGAGCCAAACCGGCTCTGGCAAGAAAGAGGAATTTCTTGACTAAATACATGCTTTCTTTGACTCACTCGCCACCAGCTCTTCCTGCTTCCTCTCCGTGACCAGCCTCTCCCTGAGGTGCTACGTTGGACAATATCTTTCCATAAGAAGGTGACCATAGGAACATATTTTTATATGTTTCCCATCATTGGATTAATGGTGAAATAGAGGAAATATCACTAATCAGCAAATCTAGACGTTATTTTTCATTATTAAGTAGCAGTTGATGCAAATCAACTGCCTTGTTAGCTTAGTTGGACACTTTCCTAAGACATGACTGAAATACATCAGAGAACGTCTTTAACGTGAATTTCCTCGGGCCCCCTGTCTACTCAGCATTTCCTCTTATTCCTATTGTTCTGGGTCACCTGCTGCTCCTAGAGTGAGTCCCTCGCGCCTCTGATCAGACACTGATGGGCTTTTATATAACACTTGATATTTATCATCCGAGAGCTGCATGCGGGTTCCCATTACATATTCAGAATATGATTTCCCTTTCGATGAGAAGACACCGTATTCCCCTGGCGGCCAGGGGAGCATTCGGCGGGAAAGGTGAGGCTTAGTCAGAACCACCGGGAAGATGGCACACAGGACAGGAGCCTGCTTTGCCTGGAGTGGGGCACAGCGACTGGTGTCTCCCGAAGAGGAAAATGAAATGAGATCACACGGAATGCAGGCGAACTTTCATCTGCTGCAGAGCGAGAACCTCCCGGGAAAACACAGGCCTGCTAGGAAATAATTCCGGGGAGCAAAGGTGATTTATGCTTCCTGTAGTCAGTTCTGAACTAATTCCCAGAACGGCACGAAGGGATGCCAATTTGAACAGAAGACAAACTGTGCTCTCTTGTCCGTTTGAAATCACATCACCTACCAGCGCAATACAAATGGCTTGGCTTTTTTTTTTTTTTTGAGAGTCACTTACTTCTAAGGGGGTCCAAGGGCTTCCTACCCATGATCTCACTTACTAGCACGCTGTGAACTCTGCCCCCCTATACTCCCTACCCCCCCCCCACGTGAAGAGCAGGACAGCTTTCCTGAGTAGAAGAAAGGGGAACTGCCTCTCAGCTATTCCCTCCCTCTGTTTAACCCTCTGGACCAGCAAAGAGGCAAAAAACCATATCAGCTGGGTTCATACTGCAGCCCCAGCCAGAGCAGGGCCTTTCAAGCCGGAAGACACACACACACACACACACACACACCGAGATCTGGACTCACAGCTACTTCCCTACATACACACACACACACACATACACCGAGATCTGGACTCACAGCTACTTTCCTACACACACACACACACACACACACACACACACACACACACCGAGATCTGGACTCACGGCTACTTCCCTTCTGGGTGAACTTGGCCAAGCCATTTCATCTCTCTGGGCCACGGAGTCTTTATCTCTAAAACAGGAGAAATTATCTCCACCTTGAGGATGGCTACAGGGAACAGAACTAGTACAATTAAACGGTCTGGAACAGCGTTCAATACTTGGTATTTAATAAATAGTCTCCTGAGTTGTTATTAGTCAACCCCATGGCCAACCCTCAGGCCTGCTTCTCCGCTTCTACTGCATCCCACGTTTCCTCTCTTCGAAGCTCACTCTAGGATGTGGATTCAGAGAAACGGCAGAGCAGAGGCAAGGGTATGCCCCAGAGATGCCAGGCCAGGAGCCTCTTCACGCCATCCTACCTGGACACTGGCAGCAGGTCCTCCTCGCCATCCCTCGGCTCTTACAGAGGAACTGTGGGCACGGCCTCTTATGCTCCCTTTCTTGGGGAGAAAGTCTCCATGCACCCACTGGAATCCTTCAACCAGGAAGCTCATGCCCATGGCTGTCAGGGAGGTGCAGAAATTTCCAGAAAAAAAAAAGTAAGTCCTTAGCAGCCTCCTGATGCTAGAAAGTAGTTCCCTAAAATGATGGTGGCTTGGTGACCATATCTCAGACATGTCAACTTTTTGGACAAGTCATTTTATGGTTCCTGTAACATGCAAGCCCCTGTCCTGGACCCAGGAGCCAGGACCCACCCCCGGAGGAGGCTCAGGGAGTGGGGAGAGATGGCACGCAGGGGCACCCAGCTCCCAGGGCAGCATGCTGGCCTCCCTTTCCCGGCCAAGGGTGCCCTGCTCGTGAGCACCTGAGCTCGGGAGGTGAGCACCCCGCCCTGCCAATCACCGCAAAATGATGACCTCAGATTGTTCAGAGAAGGGTGACTCTGAGCTCCGGGAGAAATGAATCACACAGAAATCATCAAAAACAAATGCTTTGTTTTTCCCTGACTCTCCCTTGGCCCTGCAAATGAACCCTCAGATTACTGACTGAAATAGTCCGGACTTCATAAACACAATACGACTTCTAATTGATTTCTAAAGTGGTTTCCATAGTGGAAGGAGTCTTTGAAGGCAAGTGTGTTTCCGGTCTTACAGAGTCATAGAAAAGTAGCTGTTATCATCATCGTAAGATTTTTTTCTTTCGGTACCAAAGATATTAATTGTCTACAGCAGCAGTTCTCAACCTGTGGGTCATGACCTGTTTTCTGATGGTCTTAGGCTCTACAGCAGTGACCCACAGGTTGAGAACCACTAGCAGGGTCACCTAAGACCATCAGAAAACAGAGATATTTACATTATGATTCACCACAATACGAGGAACTGTATTAAATGGTCGCAGCATTAGAAAGGCTGAGAACCACTGGTCTAGAGAATAAGAATAAACACTGAGGGGCATATAAAAAAAATGTCTGTGCCTTCCCTGCAGGTTCAACATCACTGTCGCAAGTCGGTGTGGAAAGAATGTGTTGCTAACGGACACAACCCTCTCCAGCGGCTGCTGGAAAATTCCAGAATAAACTAGTCCCCAGGGGCCCCCCAAGCTCCTGCTGGGATGGGCTGCCAGGCTGCGGGACCCGCCCTGACATTCTCTAAGCGGTCCGCGTGACAGCCGTGTCCTGTCGGCGCGCGCTGGCTCTCACTCTTGCTTCAGAACCACCGCAGCCAAGACCAGAAGCTGGTGACAGGACGCATTTGCGATCTTATCCCATCATCTGGGCTGTTTGCGAAACTTCAGTAGGTGGCAGCGTTTTGTTGATAAATGTTTTGTTAGCCAGGGGATCTCATTTAGTGCAACTGCTGCAATATTAATAAACTGAACTTACGATCGTGTTGGCCAGGACGGAAAATATTGCCATTCTCTGCAGCGGCTGCTCTTATCTGAACTGACAGCAGCGTTCATTGTGGGAGAGCTGGGGAGAGCAGGAGGGGAGGAGGCAGACTCTGGGTTACTGCAGGCGGGAAAGCGGTGAAGGCAGAGGGAGGCTTGGGGAAGGAAGGTTCGAGATGAAGACAGGGCAAGTAAGATGCCATGCCCACAGTCCGCCTGGCTCAACAAAACCCTGGAATGGCACTAAGATTCACTCCTTTGCGACATCCTGTGTGGCAACTAAAGACCCTGAAGGTGACCCCTGAGGTCCTGAGGAAAGCAGGTGAAGGTCATAGTTAAGCGCACACCTCAGAGCCCTTTGCAGCAAAGGCAGGAAAGCAAATCAGAGCGCTCCCCGTGTCCCCAAACTTCTGGGGGCCGGCACAGACAACCTCCCAATACCTATCCAAATGACAGCAAGGTCCGGCCTGTCTCAACCAGCTCAGAGGAGGGGTGCCCGAGTGGCCTCGGGAAAGAGGGGGGCAACACCTCCTGTACCAGATGCCCTCGCCTGTCACTCAGGTCTGCTCACTCTGACCCCAATCCATCGGCCTAGATGTCTGCATCCCCCCAAGGAACCCACCTGCCTTTGCAGAGCGCAGAGACCCGGCCGGAAAGAGGACCTTTCTCAAGTGCCTCGTCCTTCCTAGGGGACCAGGGACTCCACCACGACACAGGGAACTCTCAGGGTGCCCCAAGCGGCTCCTCAGGAGCGTCAGAGCCTGAGCCAGAATATGCCTGTGATTTCCCAGTCCCCTTGCTTTCACCTGCCAGAGACGGCCCTCGTTCTGTCACCATCACCTGTCAGAAAGCCGCATTTCATGAGTCCACGCCAATCCGTCCTCCGAGGTGAAGGTTGTCTAATCGTTCAGCTGGAATGGAATCTTTCTTTTATGAACACCCACCGCGAGGACTGCCGGTCAGTTGTCTGCGAGCCATGGAGGACTCTCTTTCCTGCAGCGGGCCTGCAGGTTCTATGAGCCTGTAGGTGCTCAATGACAAGGTAGCCAGTGCCTTCCTCCTTTGCATTGCTTTCCACTGACACCTTTTATGCCTTTTACTTATTTTTGTCTTGTAGTAAAGTTATAAAAATAGCCCAAACCGGTTTGGCTCAGTGGATAGAGCGTCGGCCTGTGGACTGAAAGGTCGCAGGTTCCATTCCGGTCAAGGACATGGACCTTGGTTGTGGGCACATCCCCATTAGGGGCATGCAGGAGGCAGCTGATGGATGTTTCTCTCTCATCAATGTTTCTAGCTCTCTATCCCTCTCCCTTCCTCTCTGTGGAAAATCAATAAAATATATTTAAAATAAAGTCATAAAAATGCCATATGCGTAAGGCCTGCTTTCCTCTCCCACCTGTAAATGCCTTGTAGCTATCTTTGTATCTCCTTACCACGTAGCCCAGTGGCTTAACAACAACAGCAAAAAAGTCCTTTGAATTAATTAGCAATTAATTGAGGCCTTTATATGCAAATTAGCATGCCAGTCAGCCTCACCGCCGTGTGAAAACTCTTTCAGTTCTCTTTTTGGTGAAGCCATTTGTCTAAGATGCGGTGGTTACATTCCACCAAGGAAAGAGCCACGTCTGCCATTCAGCTACTGTGGCACAAGACTCAGGGGCCCTAATGACTAACTGAACAGACAGACAATTATAGAGTTCATGTTTTTACAAGACAAATATATAAAGCATTTTCCTTAACACCAGTGAGTGATTTTTTATTTCTATTTATGATTCCACATGAAGGCAAAGATATCACCACCATTTACATCGGGAGTAGGGAACATCCAGCCTGCAGAGACATTAGGGGTGAGTGAATGAAATGTTTAACCAAATACAGCAGGCTCATTTTTAAGTTGATAATTTTTTTTTTTTTGTGTGTGTGTGTGTGTGTGTGTGTGTGTGTTTTGTTGTTGTTGTTAATCCTCACCTGAGAATATTTATCTGTTGATTTTTAGGGAGAGTGGGAGAGAGAGGGAAAAGCAGAGAGGAACATCGATGTGAGAAAAACACATTGATTGGTTGCCTCCTGCACGAGCCCCAACTAGGGCCCGGGCAAGGGAGGAGCCTGCAACCAAGGACCCTATGGTCCACAGGCTGACATTTTATCCACAGAAAGAAACCAGCTAGGGCTAAGTTGATAATTTTGTATGGCCCGAGAATAATGTTATAAATATCCAAATGTCCCATGGCAGAAAAGGAAGTTCCCAGCCCTGATTGACATAAAGATCTTTTCCTCCTCGCCACACCCTCTTATTAAAGTCAATCAGGCATTTGGGAAGATACTGGTTATACTACATACAGTGGTACCTCGAGATACGAGTTTAATTCGTTCCGTAACCTTGAGGCGTGGGAAACTATGAGACGCTCGAGTCGCGGTAAACTGGTGGGTCGTGTGCAGCCGGCAGATCCGCATGATTACTTTATCTCAAATGTTGCTCATATTTCAAAGCAAAAATCGCTTGCTCGACGGCTCGTATCTCAAAAATCTCGTATGTTAGGACACTCGTATCTTGAGGTACCACTGTATTGGACTGTTCCATGTGGCCCAGAAGAGTACGTTCTCTTTCCTTGGGGGACACCAAGTTACTACCTTAGAACCGAACCCCATTTTCCTTGCATGATGTCTATTGCCTGATATTTTAGCCAACTGATCTATTAGTTAGTGCATCCTGTCAGAGGGAGTTAGATCACTTTAAGAGTAGGTGGTCTCCCAGCTATAGGCATCATCTTTACATCCAAATATTGTTTGAGAACCCACCGTGGGCACATTACATCCCCACCAAAGACCTCACACGGAGATGGAAAGATGGCCTGAGTCGGCCTGGGATTTGAGCAACCAGCATCTGTAGAGCAACCGCTCTTCCTGGCCATTCTCTTGGCCATCTCATTGGAGGCAGGGAGGGTAAGCAGAGGGCTCTGGTGGCATAAAGTTCCTCCACTATGTCTTCCATAAGCAGAGACCTCTGGTGGTAACACCTCTCAGAGGGTAGAAGGAAGGACAACTCTCCTCCAGTGTCTGTCCCACACTCTATAAGATTGCATTCCTTTATATACTGGAAAATTGCAATTCAAGTGACTATCTTTCCCCATCTCCACCCCTCCTCACAGAATTAACCAATGTGCACGCATGCTCAACATATGCAACTATCCTTTGGCCTATAGAGTTTCTAACTACAGGAACTACCGTTCTCGGGGAAGGTGAAAGTATCTTGACTTCTCAAAGATGCCCTCCCAGGTTTACGTTCATCACCAATGTACTTGTTTCAAACATCTATACTGCTCTCTAAAGTCATGCGCATTCAGCCTGCTTAAACCCCTGAATCCCCTCCTTCCTCTGGAAACTTGGCATTGAAACCGGCCTGTCCACGGTCACTTCAGAGGGATCCTTACTATCACCAAGTTCCATCAGAGAGGTGGTCACCACTTCCGGGGAGCCACCCATCGCTCCATGATCCCGTGCCTCAGCCCACATGAATCCTAACTAGTGGAAGCCAGGAAGGAACAGCATTATGGACCGAAGGAAAAAAGGACACCCCAGACGATGTGAATCCCTTTACAGCGATGACACCAATTAACTGCATAATTAGGGGCGATCAAGCAGAAGCGTTTTTCAGGACTTGCCCCCCCTAATCGTTTCTTCCTCATATTGTTACCTCCCATGTCGGTGCCCCATTATTACGGAAGAATGAAAGTTATTATAGCATAGCAGGTAGCATGCTACTCACCCCCGTTACACATTTCATAGCAATAGGCCAACGGAAGGTCTAGAACTCACACTGTCAGTCTGACAGGAGTGGGCACCGCGCATATTAGAAGTATAATTTAATTTTAGGATGCAGCCTCATAGCATCGCATTCAAGGGAAAGAAGAAAAGAGGTCTGATTGTGATTGTCAGTTTGAAAAGTCTCACGATTGCCCTGATTAGCGATGAAATCTTAAAATCTGGCATCTTCGCTAGTTCTCTCAAGGTGTCATTATTTAAGTCACTCATTATTAGAGGACTGAAAAGCGGATTTAATTAATTTCATATCAGTATGGCTTATTTGTCTGGCATGAAGTGACATTGTAAAATTCATCACAAGCGCCACTTCTCACTTCACAGTTGAAAGAAGTTGTGCAGTTGTCTCGGATCCAAGGAACCGGCAGAGAGATGTGCCAGAAGGAACTGTGGGCAGGAGTTTCAAATCTGGGTACCAGCCCCACTTCCATCCCAAATTAGATGGCTTTGTGCAAATTGCTTTGCATCTCTGGGATGCTGTTGTCTTGCTGACAAAATGAGGCCAGATATTTGCTAAGGGCTCTTCAGTTTTCGTATGTCAACGATTCTATTAGCATCTTCTGATTAGGGTACAGAACGTTACAGAGATGATGGTTGACCACCAAAGGCCACTGAGCTTTGGGGAACCTTTTCCAAATAGGAAGGAAGGCAAAGGTGAGCAGTTGATTGTAGTGCTGAACACGGGCTACTAGATTCATACCCACAAAGGATTTGACTTCAACAGGTAGGTGATAGTCACAAGGAAAAACCTAAAACAGTGGTTTTACATGTATGGAGCACCTGCTCTGGAGATCATTTTGATGTGAGCAAATCTCGGTTTTAGACCACAACCTCTTCCTCACTTGTTTACTCCCCTTCTGGTTTTCCAGGACCTGAGTGATTCTATTATAAAGCAGGTCAAACCAAGTCATTCCTCTGCTTAAAATCCTGGATAACTTCCCATCGCACTCAGATTAGAAGACAAAATCTTCTCTATGTCCTATCAGCAATAAGTTCTCCCACTCACCATTAATTCACTTTTCTCAACTTCTATTTTCTTTTATTTTTTTAAATGTATTTTATTGATTTTTTACGGAGAGGAAGGGAGAAGGATAGAGAGTTAGAAACATGGATGAGAGAGAAACATCTATCAGCTGCTTCCTGCACACCCGCAACCAAGGTACATGCCCTTGACCAGAATCGAACCTGGGACCTTTCAGTCTGCAGGCCGACACTCTATCCGCTGAGCCAAACTGGTTTTGGCTCAACCTCTATTTTCTTGTCCCCATTGCTCACTGGGCTCCAGTTGCCTGTCATACTGGTAGCCTTGTTTCTGGAACATGCTCAGGACATGCTACCTCCAGGCCTTGGACCAGCTATTATTCCCTTTGCTTGGAATGTCTGTGTATGGATTGCTCCAATATATTCTCTTCATATTTGTTGAATTTTAACCTCCTCAGTTATTGCTACATGACTTTCTACTTATAATTAATCATTACAATCCACCCTCCCGCCTTGCTCCACTGCACATCCACGATTTACATCTTCCATAGCACTAGTACCCTTCTAATATACTACATTTTATGCCTACATTTTTTTCATTATTGATCCCCATGAGAAGGTAAGCTTTCCAGAGATTTGAAATTTTTGTTTGTTGACCGCTCTATTCCAAGAAACTATCAAAGTTACTGGCACCCAGGAGCACTCAAGGTTATTGAATGACTGACCTCCTTTATCTCCCATTCTCCAAAATTATTTATGTATTATTGTTTATGATGATCTGTTCTGATATAAATTTGGGGGCGGGGGTGTAGACAGATGTGTGAAAAGATTGACATTTTTAATCTTAGTATTTTATATATCGTGATTGTGGTTTTATGTCACTTTGTATCATGAGAAGGTCTTGAATTTGAAGCCAAGTTAGACTGATTTCAGATTCTGGTCATGGTGCTTGTCAATGAAATAACCTCCAGCATTTTTATTTATTTATTTATTTATTTTGGGTCAGCTATGAAATTGATGTGATGAGGCAGCTTGCTACGCAAGTGTTTTTGAGAAGATGACATGCATTGACCTATATAGAGCACATCGCAGAGTGTCAGGTACAGACTAGCTGCTCAATAAAAGTGGTCTTGTCTGAATGAATCGGGAGTCTGACAGTTCACCTAGGTTTAGTATATAATCCCTGTGTCCCTAGAGAGCACTTGGATTGGAAGGAAGAAACCTTACAGGAGACATTTCCAGGATCAGCAATAACGGGGGAGATTGTTATTGGTGAAGGAAGGGAAGACAAAAGGAGAGGGGTGGGGTGCGCAGAGCACCCTCCCAGAACCTCCTCCCATCCTCACATTCCCCAGGAAATCACTCTCATTAGAACCCTTGGCAACCATGTACCTCCGAGCCTTCACAGAGAGACTCATTCATGAGCACTTCGTGACTTCCATAGCGCAGAGCTGGCCTTTGAAGATTACAATCCCACCAGATGGCCCCCCACCGGGATTAAATGCTGCAAGAGAAAAAAAGATATGCGTGTGGGGAAAGGGTAGGGTGAGGAGGGAGATGAAACAAAGTCTAGGGATCCCTTCTCATGTCATCATTGTCACATGAACACCTGAATGGCGAATACACATGCCCTGTGGCTTGTGAAAGGAGAAGCTTCAAAGCATGTAAATATTTTTTTAAATGAGAATGCTTGACCCTAACGGTGGGTATTCTCGGGCTGAGAGCAGCTGGCAGCCAGAGGCTCCATCCTCAGCCCACACATGTGGAGACGCGGCGGTTCCCACCACCCCCTTCCTTTAATAAGCCAATAAATATTGATTCCGACCCGGTCGCCACTTGTTCCCCTCGCATCGCCTCTCATTCCAAGACTTCTTGAAACTATAAAAAGCTCATTTCCAGATCTGCAGTCTGGCTAGGAGAACTCAGTTTTTCAATCAGATCTCCCGGGCGTCTAAGAGCAATCGTTATGAATGAGAAAGGGCATTTTGTATTCTTCCTAGCTTGGCGGCAGGTAGAGGGAGCAGACAGGGCTAGTTACCTACTGAGGCAAGGATGAGACTGAAACATCCGGATCTGCTGCTCATCCTGTGAGATCACAGAAAATTTGGGCCAAGAACCCGACATGCACAAAGGTCAGCGGTCACCGAAAAGGACAGCTCGTGGACTGAAATCAGGATCAAAACGTGAAAAATGACACACACACTTCTCACGTGGCCAGCATCTTATCTCAGGCCATGCAGTTTTAAAGAACATTATTTTGAATAACATACGTGATGGTTCAACTTGAGTTTTAGTAAAACATAGGACTGAAAGGAGACTTGCCCTACATTTTGAAGCAGGTTGTGTTTTTTTTAATTTTTTCAGTCTCAGTGTTCAATAAGAATATTGAGCATCTCCTATACGCTTAGCACTGTCAGAGCAGGTCATCTGGGCAACAGATGAGAATTATAAGACAGTTCCCTCACTCAGAGATTTCACTCATTAAAGAGACCAGACAAGCATATACATACACTCAGAGTTTTGGTGCTTAATCTTTGGGGGCCATGGACTCCTTTGAGAGTCTGATGGCTAGTACAGTGGCCTGTTTTAGAAAAAAGATCAAATATACATACAATTCTTTACTCCATTGTAGTGATTTCGCATACTTGTTGGACCCCTCTGTGGTCCAGGATAAAGTTTGACTGCCCATCACGTTTCCCCATAACAGACCTCCTTTTTCTTTGGAGACACGTGTCACATGTCAGAAGTCTGTTTCCCACTTTGTCCCTAGCTTCTAGTTGAGTTCGGTCACATAATAAACATCGTTGAAAAAATAAATGCATTAATGAGTTGGAGAGTATGAAAGGCAGTGAGGATGTCCAGGGTCTGGGCTGCACTTGGGGTACAGCTGGTCATAGACACAGAAAGTCCATCAGGACTAGAGTCAGTTGGAAAGGCCTGAGAGGATGAGAGCTGAAACTGGACAAATGGATAAATTTCATGTGGGAACAGCCACGAAATGAGCAACTGCTATCATCAAATCATGAATTCAAAATAAAGACCTCTCACTGGTGGGAGAATGAAGTGGTGCCCTTGCCACGCCCACTTGCTGTGTCGGAAAAGGAGCCTTTATTTAAGGACGCCCGCGGTGCCCAGAATCAGCGCAAACCACCAAGACGGGGGTTGAAAGGAGGCAAGGAGGGCGGTATCTGGGCAACTTGGGCCACAAGATGGCTGCACCACCTCTATGCTGAATGGATCCTCCCAACCTGCTTTCCATTGAGTGACCAGGAGGCCGATTCCAGAGACAGCGCTGATAGGATGAACCTGGGCCACATGCCTGCCCCAGGTGTACGAGAAACTCCAGGAGGATTTCCCCTAAAGCAGTGGTTCTCAACCTTCCTAAGGCCGCGACCCTTGCATACAGTTCCTCATGTGGTGGTGACCCCCAACCATGAAATTTTGCTACTGTGATGCATCGTGATGTTAATATCTGCATTTTCCGATGGTCTTAGGCGACCCCTGTGAAAGGGTCGTTCCACCCCCAAAGGGGTTGCGACCCACAGGGCCTAAAGATTCTGCAATCACAGGTGGCATGAGAGAAGCATAAGAGGCTGGCCCTAGGAATTTCTTTCCTGCAATAACTATTTGAAACATTCTCCCTAAATGAGAGTCAGGTGCTAACAGGAAGTGAAGGAATAGAGGTAGATGTCAGAGAGCCCAAACCAACAAATTTCTGAGGGATCTTGAGCAAGGTGCTTGAGGTACCTTCCCCCATCTACTACCTCAGAGGTAAAAAACAGCGATGATGATGATAATAACTGCCTCAGTTTGGGGAAAATCAAATTATATCATTCAAGGAATACTTTTAGCTTATTGTCTGGTGCATGCTCCTTCAATGTCCATTATCATTGCTGCCGCTGTTGCTACTTATTACTTAGCTGGAGGTGGAGGACAAGATTGGGGTACTCATGTGTATTTAACTTCAAACTCCAAATGCACCCCATATTTAATACTACATCTCAGAGACACAGAAGAAAGGGGTGAAGAAGGTAAATGTTGATAAATCAGTAAACACCCTACAGAAAAAGTAGGATAATCGCTCACTTTCTGAGAAAAAGATGGTCTCTCTCCCCAGGAACTCCCTCTTTCCCCTCTTCAATATTCCTTTCTTCTCTGCTGTCAGCATTGCTGACGGTCTTAACACTAATGACTTCCTCCCGGTGTGCCATTTCTCAAAGCCTGAAACTGCTTATACGTATTTATTCTTTTCCTACCTCTTTCAAGTCCAGGCTGGTTGCTTGCTCTCAGGAAGGTTCTCCCAGACGGGCAGGAGGTGTGTTTGCCTTCACCCCCATTTCCCACAACTGCCTTGTTCTCCAACCTATAGTATGATTGTCTTCACCTGATATCCAACCTGACGTAACTTGAGCTGGGTGGATGCAGAGCAGAGTGAGAGCCTTCTGTAGATTTGACTTAAAATGTAAATGTTATTTGCCTCCTGCTTCTAAGTATTTCAGAGTCCTACCCTGAGATCCATGCACACACTTTCTGCATGTCTCTTGAGGGCAGGATCTTCATTTTTTTTAGAATTTAATTTCTTTAATTGTTTAAAGTATGACATAGGTCTCCTTAACCCCCCATCAACCCAAGGATCTTCACTTGTAAGCAATGACATAATCTTATCCCATTATGGGAATGGTATGACTAAACTTTTTTTAAAATATATATTTCATTGATTTTTTACAGAGAGGAAGGGAAAGGGATAGAGAGTTAGAAACATCGATGAGAGAGAGACATCGATTGGCCGCCTCCTGCATGCCCCCTACTGGGGATGTGCCCGCAACCAAGGTACATGCCCTTGACTGGAATCGAACCCGGAATCCTTCAGTCTGAAGGCTGACGCTTCATCCACTGAGCCAAAGTGGTTTCAGCTATGACTAAATTTTTTAATCGACACTTGAATTGGTCTCACCATTCCGTGTGGATGCAATTAGCTCCAGAGAAAAATTGTCACCATCTTCTTTCCCAAATTCCTCAGCTACTTCCAACACTGAGACAGTGTGAGTGACAGTAAGGATGAAATGGAGAGAGGAAATGTCCTTGAAATTTGGGGAATGAGGTCAAAGTGGATAGGAGGCAGAGGAAATCTTACACCGCTTCCTTTTCCCACTTTCCATGTCTTATGCCCTTAATATAAACCGTGAGAAGCAATGCCATTGAGCAAAGCAAAAGTTTTGAATAGTTCTCATGCTCATCAGAGACAAACACATTGAAAATCAAGTCGCAACCATCTTCATGACGGCATATTCCTGACCACCGATAAGTAATCACAAACTTTTCATCTGTTCTTAAAAGCCTCCTTATATAGTCAAACCTTATATACTGACTCAAAAATATTTGGTTGAAAGCAGGTACCATCTATTAAATAAGATGATAACAGCTATCTTAATAAGTGTGGCTAATGATTAACAGGGCAAGGAGGAACTAAAATCTATCTCCCTCAGACTATTTCAAAATATTTAAGAGGAAGGAACACTTCCAAGCTCCATCTATGAAGCCAGCATCACCCTAATACCAAAACCAGATAAAGACAACACAATGAGAGAGAATTATAGGTCAATATCCCTCATGAACATAGATGCCAAAATCCTTGACAAAATTCTAGTAAATCAGATCTAGCACTATATCAGAAAGATCATATACCATGACCAAGTAGGATTTATCCCAGAAATGCAATGATGGTACGGTATCTGTAAAATCAATAAATATGATACATCACATAAACAAGTTGAGAGATAAAAATCACATAGTCATATCAATTGATGCAGAAAAAGCATTTGACAAAAATCCAATACCTTTTCCTAATAAAAACTTTCAACAAGGAGGGAATAGAAGGATCATACCTCAACATAATAAAAGCTATATATAATAAATCCACAGAAAATATCATAGTCAATGGGCAAAAACTAAAACTATTTACCCTAAGAAGAGGAACAAAACAGGGATGCTCACTCTCACCATTCTTTTTCAAACATAGTACTGGAAATATTAGCCATTGCAATTAGACAAGAAGAAGAAATGAAAGGCAACCAAATTGAAAAAGAAGAAGTAAAGCTGTCCTTATTTGCAGATGACATGATATTGTACATAAAAAAACTAAAAGACCCCATCAAAAAACTAATGGACTTAATAAATGAATTTGGCTATATAGCAGAATACAAAATTAATGCCAAGAAATCTATGGCGTTTCTATACACCAATAGTGAGCTTACAGAAAGAGAGACTGAAAAATCAATCCCATTTACCATTGCACCAAAAAAATTAAGATATCTAGGAATAAACTTAACTAGGGAGGTAAAACACCTATACACAGAAAATTATAGAACACTGAAAAATGAGCTAAAGGAAGACATAAACAGATGGAAGAACATGTTCATGAATTGGGAGAATCAACAGCATTACAATGTCCATACTACCTGAAGCAATCCATAGATTCAATGCACTCCTCATTAAAATACTAACGGCTTATTTCACAGACCTAGAAAGAATTCTTCAAAAATTCATCTGGAATTAAAAAAAAGACCCAGAATAGTCACAGCAATCCTGAGAAAGAAGAACAAAGTAGGTGGGTTCTCAATACCACATTCAAGCTGTATTACAAAGCCACTGTTCTCAAAACAGCCTGGTACTGGTACAAGAACAGACATATAGACCAATGGAATGGAATAAAGAACCCAGATATTGACTTAAACCACTATGTTCAACTAATATTTGACAAAGGAGGCATGAACTTACAATGGAGTCAAGACAGTCTCTTCAATAAATGGTGTTGGGAAAATTGGACAGATACATGCAAAAAAATGAAACTAGACCACCAACTTACAACGTACACAAAAATAAACTCAAACTAGGTACAGGACTTAAACATAAGACATGAAACCATAAAAATACTAGAAGAATCCACAGGCAGAGAAATCTCAGACACATGCAGAGGATTTCTTCACCGATACTGCACCTAGGGCAATGGAAGCTAAAGAGAAAATAAACAAATGGGACCACATCAAAATAAAAAGCTTTTTCACAGCAAAAGAAACCATCAACAAAACAACAAGAAAGCCCACTGTATGGGAGAACATATTTGCAAATGTTATCACTTATAAAGGTTTAATCTCCAACATCTAAAGGCAACTTATACAACTTAATAAAAGGAAGATAAAAGATCCAATAAAAAAGTGGGCAATGGACCTAAATAAAATATTTCCAAAAAAAGACAAAAGGAAGGCCAAGAGACACATGAAAACAGGCTCAAAGTCACTAATTATCCGAGAGATGCAAATCAAAATGACAATGCGGTACCATCTCACACCTGTCCAAATGGCAATCATCAACAAATCAACAAACAGCAAGTGCTGGCAAAGATGTGGAGAAAAAGGAACCCTCGTGCACTGCTGGTGGGAATGCAGACCGGTGCAGCCACTGTAGAGAATAGTATAGAGTTTCCTCAAAAAACTAAAAATGGAACTCCCATTTGACCGTGTGACCCCATTCCTAGGAATATATCCCAAGAAACTAGAAACACCCATCAGAAAGGACATATGCACCCCTATATTCATAGCAGCACAATTCACAGTAGCTAAGATTTGGAATCAGCCTAAGTGCCCGTCAGCAGATGAATGATTAGAAAACTATGGCACATCTACACCATGGAATACTACGCTGCTATAAAAAAGAAGGAATTCTTACCATTTGCAGCCAACTGGATCGAACTGGAGAGCATTAGTTCAAGTTAAGTGAAATAAGCCAGGCAATAAAAGAAAAATACCATGTGATCTCACTCATTTATGGAAAATAAAGAACATTATAACCTGTTGGATAAAAACAGATAGATACAGAGGCAGTAAAGCACCGAACAGACTCAAATTACAGCGGGAAGGCTGGGGAGTGTTGGGGAGGGAGGGAAATAGATCAACCAAAGGACTTGTACACATGCATATAAGCACACCGATGGACACAAGACACTGGGGGGATGGGATGAGGGCATGCGACAGGAGGTATGGGAGATTGGGGGAAGGTCAATGGGAAAATAAAGGAGATATATGCACTAATATATGTAATACTTTAAAATTAAAAAAAAAAAAGACTAACGGGGACTTTAGGCCCCAAATGTAAGTTACTAATGTTTTCTTCTGTCATCGCCATCTGCCTGTACTGGTACACATGCAGCCTTTTCTAAATCAGCAAAGATGGACACCACCAAAAACATATGGAACGCTAACCAAGACATAATCAGCAAACCAAGGGGTAGTCTGAATGTACAGGCTGGTGATCACTCACCAAGACGTGTGATGTCCTTATGTCTCTTCATTTATCAGCTGAAATCAAAGGGTGAGGGGAGGAAGAGGGGGGGAGGGAGGAGGGAAGCCGAGGCATGATTAACAATAGGTGCAACACAGGATGAGCTGGATGAAACTGCTCCATATGCAAATTGTACAAGTCTGATTGCATCAAAGCGTGCACAGTTTAATGAATGTAGCAGGATGCCTTTATCTTTTGCTTGGATATGCTCCTAAAAGGGAGACGGTGCCCAGATAAAGCACAGTTTAATAAGGAGATTTTTCATGGCAGAGCCAATGAGCATTTGCATATCTTTCCCTCAGCTTCGGGCCTCTCTCTGCGTGTTGCACTCAGTCTCTTTCCATCTCTTGCTCCTGCTTTTCCCTCTTTCTGTCAACCCTCCCGCCTCCCTGGCAGCCCCCCAACCTCCACCCACCCCCAGCTTCTCTCTCATCCACAGGGCTATTCTGATCCTCTTTTTTCCCCATTGAAGTCAGTAAACATTGGCATGTTATTGGCATATATTTTAGGAGCATGTATACTGAGTGCAAATTAAAGAGAGTCCTCCACAGAGGAGATTAGAATCTTTAAAACGTGACTTGAGCAGTTATTTCTCTCGGACGATTTTCACTTTGCTGAACGTTGCCATGTTTTAAAGATTCTTTCATTGATTATTGAAATATGTTCTGGCGATTTGCTATTTATGTTTTTTAGTTCTGTCTTTTATTTTTGCCTCACTAACTTGCTATGTTAAGAGCGCAGGCTTTCGGGGTTTGAAGTCTTTCTCTACCTCCTACTAATATGTAATCTTGCATGAGTCACTTAACCTCTCTGCTCTCATTTTCCTCTTCTAATGAAATGGTGACAATAATGCTTATTGAAAGAATGATTTAAGCATAACAGTTTAGAATGCATGGAAAGCAATCAGCACAGAGCTTGGCACATTACATGCATTTAATAATTATTCTTCATAAAATAGCTTCTTCAAAAGTATTCAATGTACAACTACATGTCTGATATATGCTACATATACCTGTAGTTATTGTGTGTGTGTGTGTGTGTGTGTGTGTGTGTGTGTGTGTGTGTGTACACACACAGAATGGCCTCTTGTGGACAGGAAGGCAATTCTAGGACATATTGTTTAGATTAGCTATATTGACACCAACTAAATCATGCACACACCCATATGTATATGCATGCACATGTGTGTATCTACCCATATGTACACATATACATAGATATGTAGGAATGATTTGGATTGCAGAAATGCAGCTAAACCCAACTCCATGTCCTAGAATTCCCTTCCTGGTCTACAAGAGACATTTTTGCTCACGATCTGGCAGATGGAAATGGAGCAACAAACCTTCTTGCTTTCAACCCCTAGGAAGTCGGGACAGAGCTTGGAAGGTGTCATAGCCACCCATGTTGTCGCTTGTGTCCTGCCTCCATGGGTCAGCATGAGGTGACTTCCAACTCGCTCGCTTCTGGGCCACATGAGTGTTTTGCTTCATACTCTAAGGCAGCACCATCTTCAAAGTTACAGGCACGGGGGTGGTGAGAGAGCCCTTTGGGGTCCAACCCACCCCCATGTCCACTGTCCAGGCCACCTTCTCTTCCTGAACTCATGAGCTGAGGCCTGGACATAATAACAACAAGTCTTTCATGTGGATTGTGTGCTCCCACAACTGCATGTGGTCAAACCCCCACTTTATTTTTGTATGTGTGTCCCTTTGAAGTATAATTAATACCTTAGATTTAAAAAAAGCCTTTCCTCTCGGGTGAAATGATGCTGTGAAAATTAACATTACATAGATGTCCAAGCCTAGATAGAAGTTGCTTCTTCATGATTTTTCAAAAACTGAAAGCTCAGTGAAAGCTAAACCAGGTTTGATTTTCATCCATTTTCTGCACCTAACATTGAGCCCAGTACTCTAAGTTTTTGATAAATAGAAATAATAATAATAATAATAATAATAATAATAATAATAGTTACAACTGATATGTTAGAAAGATTGTAGTGGTAGAGTTTTTTCTGAACATCAGGTACAATTTTATTCCTTTGGATATTGCCCTGGAGTTACTAAATTATTATTGGATTGCATTCCAAAGAATTATTTTTGTGCTATGAGCCTCTCAGAGCTCAAAGGATATGGATGGTTTCAGTCTAGACAAGAAACATAAGAAACCAAATTTCTTAGCAAGAGAAACTGTCTTTTCTGGGCAAACCCTAACTCATAGCTTCAGATCCAGCAAAGAGTGAAGAGGAGCTATTGCATCCATTCATTTGTTACACAAATTTCATTATTTTTCTGCATTTTAATAAAATTTCTGGTGGAATTTTGACAGCTCCTCTAAATAATTTATTATATTTATGACCCAAGATGCTATGTTGCCCTCATCTCAGATTACTCTCCTTTCTCTGCCTTTTCGTGTTATTGGAACTATGTAGACAGTAAGCCTTCATTGGATGAGAATCAAGCGTTATAATTCTTCTTAGACTGTGCACATAAATAGATCCTTCTTAATTTATAAAGTGGCCATTGCATTTTAAAATTATTTTCTTAATGTTTTTAAGTCTTTTGGAAAACATACCACTCGAATAAGGACTCCAACTTGGATTGCTGAACTCTTGTACCTGTGAACTAAAACAAAGATTCACACCTTCTTAAGGAGAAGCAAAGGCAGTCAACAGCCCTAATTCTAACAGCCCAAAGCTAAAATTCTAATTAACCTCATTTAGGGGCAACTATATCCTTTTTAAGTGTTGTGAGTCTTCATCGAGGTCTATGAAATATTTAGTAACTAGAGGTCCACTGCAGGAAATTCATGCATTGTGGGGGAGGGGTGTTCCTTAGCCCAGCCTGCACCCTTTTCAATCTGGGACCCCTCAAGGGATGTCCTGGTAGGATCAGGCCTAAACAGGGAGTCAGATATCCCTCTCACACAATCCAGGGCTGTGGCTCCCAACTGCTCGCCTGCCTGCCTTCCTGATTGCCCCTAACTGCTCCTGCCTGCCAGCCTGATCACCCCCTAATGACTTCCCTGCCAGCCTGATTGATGCCTAACTGCTCTCCTGCCAGCCTGTTTGCCCCTAACTGCCCTCCCCTACAGGCATGGTCACCCCTAACTGCCCTCTCCTACAGGCCTGGGTCCACCCACCTCCACAACTGCCCTTTCCCATGGAGGCAGTCATCTTGTGTGTTGGAGTGATGGTCAATTTGCATATCTCTTTTATTAGATAGGATTAGATAGGCTAGAGGCCTGCTGCAGGGGTGAGGACTGGCTGGTTTGCCTTGAAGGGTGTCCCAGATCAGGGTGGGGGTTCCCTTGGGGCATGGGGTGGCCTGTGGTGGTTTGTAGTCCAGCCATGCCCCCCAGTGACCCAAGCAGAGGCCCTAGTATCTGGGATTTATTGATCATCTATAATTGAAACTTTGTAGCCTTGAGTGGAGGCCTGGGCTGGCCAAGGCAGGCAGAAAGCTTGGCTTCTTCCATTTCCAGGGAAACCCAAGCTTCCTGCTCTCTTCATGGCCACAGCCATTTTGGTTGGTTTAATTTGCATACTTGCCCCTGATTGGCTGGTGGGCGTGGCTTGCAGGTGTAGTGGAGGTGCAGTCCATTTGCATATTGCTCTTTTATTTGCTAGGATTCCAAGATCTCCAGAAAAGAGAAAGTAAAAATAAAATATGCTGCCTTTTTATGACATTGTAGACAGCTCTATAACTAATAAATCCTGGGCCCTCGCACGCCTGATCTCTGTGTGGAATCTTAACAAAGACAAATAGCCTAGCAAGCCAAAGAGCAGACATTAAAAGAGCACTCTAATATTTACTTATGTTTCTATAAAAACATCAAAAGAGAATAATATACAACACCACTCAACGTCCTTTTCTATTCCCCTCAGTGCTCTTCCACGCAGCTTCTCACACCCGGAAATCAACTCATGGCCCCAGCCATGATGAGATCCTTCCTCTGTTCCCAGATTCTTACACTTTAATAGTGAATCAGCATCGTTTCTCTCTCTGGGTTCTTTTTTTATTTTATTTTTTAATATATTTTATTGATTTTTTCTCGTTGGGTTCTTGTCCACTCTCGGGGCCTCTGTGGCCTTATCTGTCTTCTAACTCAACATCAGAGAAGACCTGGGGACCAGGCTAAAACAGCTTCTCCTTTCCTGGGAGGAAGGGGTAGGGGGAGAAATAAGGTACAAAAAACTTAACCATTAACCTTCACACCAACTTCAATGTAAGTGAATTCGGCAGTGTTGCAGATTTGGGCTAACTGTGGCAAAAAAAAAATCAAGGTCTCAACAACACAACTCAATTATTTGAGACTTCAGTGATCTTGATACTATTACCTTAGTTCCCCAACTCACATTAATAATGCGACCTATCCTTAAATAGCCTCACTCAACAGGAATACCTCACAAGCCTTTGTCTCGGGGGTCAGTAAATGACAGTGGACCTCATGTTACGTGTGGCTCACCAGCAAGGATGGCCTTTTACATTTCCACATGGTGGAAACAGTCAGAGGAAAAATGTTTCGGGCACCTGAACATGAGGCACGATTCAAATTTTGGTGTCCATAAACGAAGGCCGAAGTGGGACAACAGCCACACCATTCGCCCACAGGTTGTCTCTGGGGCTTGCACACCTGGCCTGCAGGGGTGAATGGTCGGCAGTACATGGGATGGTCCACGAAGCCTGAAATATTTACTGTGTGGCTTCTTACAGACAAGCTTGCTGGCTCCACTTGTCTCATCACAGGGTGGTCTTCTTTGATTCAGGAAGTTACCCTAGTGTCTGCTTAATATTTACACAGCTGAAGGTCATTGTATAAATCATCCAAGAACTTTTTCATCCTATAAAAAGTAGAGCACCACAGAACCATTTGCTCTAAAAGAAATGTTCAGCCTCAAGGTAGCTGGTCTCTGAAGAAAGTGCGGATTTATAGGAGAAATAGAGCCTTTAGTGATTTGGATCTTATTTTCATTTTTATTCAAACACAACCAAGGATTTTTTTAAATATATTTTATTGATTTTTTATAGAGAGGAAGGGAGATGGATAGAAAGTCAGAAACATTGATGAGAGAGACATTGATCAGCCGCCTCCTGCATGCCCCACACTGGAGATGTGCCCACAAGCAAGGTACATGCCCCCAACCAGAATCGAACCTGAGACCTTTCAGTCCACAGGCTGATGCTCTATCCACTGAGCCAAACCAGTCTTGGCCCACCAAGGATTTTTTAAGTGGCTGTTGCTCTCCCACGTTAGTTAATTGCTAGGCAAGAGTTTACTTGCATGGAGAACTGCCTTTCCTACTTCTGTTGGGTTCTAAGTAGCTTTCTTTCTGCTCCCCGTTGAAGAAGGTATTCAATTATTTCCCAAGAAACGCTGTTCCTGTTCTCCCCTGGAGATAGCTGTACCGCACGCAGAGGTGACACGTGTGGAAAGAAAGAGACACATGGATGTCACCGCACATTTCCAGGAGAAGAGCACCATGTAACTGTGAATACAGTTAGAGAAATGAGAGGTTCTCTTCGTTATGAGGATTGAAATGCTACATCGTGCGCATCTGAAACTATTAAGCTATTCCACTCTGTTTCTATTCGCCCGCCTCACTTCTGCTTCTTTCCTTTAATTTGAGTTTTGAATAACTCAAGTCCCGTCCTTGCCAAACTCACTCTCTCTGCACAATGTCCCGCTCCCCTTGTCTCGGTAAGTCACTTGCAAACATTCAATTACCCAGCCTTGGAGGTAGAAGTGCTCTGGGATCTTCAAGATTATGGAATGCAAACGCTGTCTTTTATTTGTTTCACAGTCAGTATGCCGAGAACACAGAATGGAAATTCCGATTGTGCATAGCTGCCTGCGCTGAGAGGAAGCGCACAAAAAAGCAATAGGATTTCTTAAGACATTTTAAAAAATGGTATTTTTTAATAGTCTTGTTTATACCACCAAAGCAGTCGGAAATGCACAGTTAAAAGAGACTTAAAAACAATAAACTAAGTAAGTCGTGATAATTAATGTGTTTGGAAAGCTAATCCACTGATGGGCAGTCAGGTGTTGGTGTCGGGGGGAGGGAAAATACTTGAAGTTATCCAAGGAAAAGTCTTATGTCAAAAAGAAAGTTCTATCCCTGGCTGGTTTGGCTCAGTGGATAGAGCATCAGCCTGTGGACTGAAAGGTCCCAGGCTTGTTTCTGGTCAAGGGCATGTAGCTTGGTTGCAGGCACATCCCCAGTAGATGTGCAGGAGGCAGCCGATCAATGTTTCTCTCTCATCGACATTTCTAACTCTCTATCGCTCTCCCTTCCTCTCTGTAAAAAATCAATAAAAATGTTTAAAAAAAGAAAGAAAGAAAGAAGCTCTACTTTCAAAGGTAGTTGAAGCTACTACTTTTCTTAAATTTAAATTTTTTATTGTTTAAAGTATTACATGTCTCCTTTTTACTCATGGACCTCTCTCTCTGGATGCTCATGCCCCCTAGCACATGCCCTCATCCCCCTACTGTCTGTGTCCGTTGGTTATGCTCCTTGAAGCTACTACTTTTAAATGGTGTGAATTTTGAAGTCATCAAAAGAGATTTAGAAGAAACCAAAATTGGTGCAATCTGAGGAAGAATAGGAAAATTCCAGGGAGCCCAGCTTTGGAATGGCAAACTAAACTGAAGTTTCCCCTTCATGTAAGCAGTTTGGTCATAAACACATGCATACATGCACACACATGCATGCACACACGAACATGCATATACTAATGCACATGGACACATACACACACACATACCTCTTGTATCCTATATTTCAGGTTTTTAATTTGGTCTGTAACAACCAGGCAGCATGATCTAGGTTCTGATCAGAGGTCAGAAAACATACACCAATCCTGACTCTGCTACCCACATGAGGCAGGTATGATGGGAAATGTGTCTGCCTAAAACTCGTATGTTGAAGCCCTACACCCAGTACCCTAAACGTGACTGAATTTGAAGGAGGGCCTTTAAAGTTTAAAGGGGGCTCTTAGGATGACCCCTAACACACTCTGACTGTGGTCTGTATAAGAAGAGGATCTTTGGACACACAAAGAGACACCCACACCAAAGACGTGCCTGCACAGAAGAAAGACCACGGGAGGATACAGTGAGAAGGCAGCTCTCTGCAAGCCAAGGAGATGAAGCCTCAGGAGAAACCAAACCTGCAAACACCTCGATTGTGGGCTTCCAACCTCCACAACTGTGGGGCAATAAATGCTGTTGTTTACGCCACCCAGTCTGCATTGAGTTTGAACAACCTGATGTGATTAGTACCCAGCATCAGCTCCGTAAGAGCAGACATGTCTGTCCTTTTGCCAGCAATTGTATTCTCAGCACTTTAGATAGTCCCTGGCACACATGAGCTGTCACTAAGTATTTATTGACTAGCTGAATAAATGAGTAAATAAACTCAAACTTCCTGAGCCTCGATTCTCTCATCTGTGAGAACAAACGCATCATAACCCCACCACACGAGGCCCTAGTCGGTTTCAGAGGAAACACTTATATACATACTAGAGGCCCGGTGCACAAAATTTGTGCACAGGTAGGGTCCTTAGACCTGGCCATTGATCGGGGCCAGTAGGTGCCTTCTGGCTGCCAGCCAGGGCCTTATTCATTCCATGCCACCCACTGGTGGTCAGCGCACATCATAGGGAGCGGTCGAACTCCCGAGGGGACAATTTGCATATTAGCCTTTTATTATATAGGATCCCTCTTATCCACAAAGGACTACATCAGAAGTATTCTTCATTATCATCCCCATCACCAGAGTCACAGTAGTACGGGACTGCCGATTATCCCGAATCTCATTTTCATTGCGGAATAAATAGAAGAGAACTGTTTGTCTCAGAGGGGTGGTGGAAAAAAAGCAAATGATCGGTTATTATGTGTAAAGAATGAAAGACTTGTTAGATGCCAGGCATTGCAGAATCATTATTATTATGACTTCATGCATTCTGGGACTGAAAAGACGCGAGTTCAGGATATATGGTTGTCAACACACCTCAAAGCCGTGGCAAGTGCTTCAGGCAATTAGCATATGAATACACAATTACGGAACACAAGCAATTGGAAATCTCCATCAGATAGAGGTCATTTTCACAAATATTACAGTACTTACTGCACCCGGGTGTATTTTTGTATCACTCTTGTAATAATGCAGAATTGCCCCCTGTTTTACAGATAATGTTACTCAATAATGCTAAGGGGAAAGAAGTGTCCGATTCGCAAGCTAGGCATTTTTTTTTTCAGCATTCAAGCTATGACCACAAGAAATGGATGAGAATTTAATTGCTTCGAAATCAGGTTCTTAGACACATAGTTCATAATTTTAAAGCAATTCATCCCTGTTCAATCCCTGAAATTTCTAATCCACCGTTTCTTGCATTCTGTCAGATTTTTGTCCCTTGAGAGGATTAAGGTTCATCTGATTTTAGGAAAGTGAGTGAGAGTTGGGGACAGACACGTTGAATTTTATTTGCCTCTCCAAAGCTCTAGATTTCTAGTGACAGGAAGCTGAATACAAATAGAGAGACTCACAGTTAGACTCCAGGACGTCAACTCTGACTCTCTCTTCACCAGTTGTGTTCTGAGGCAAATGACTCAGTAAACATTTCTGGGCCCGGGGAGGTCTCCTGAGGTCCTCATTGGACAGCTTGTCACACACACTGTACAAATTGGAGCCACACCGTCACCGAGTGGCAGAGGCGGGGGGTGGGGAAGTAGGAAGTGGAATTCTCTTATTTGCTAAGATCATGACTTAGCACCATGTCTGCCCATAGAAAGGATGTGCTTCTTTACCCACTAAGATGCCATCTCATCCCCAAGCCATGTGCCCGCCTTAGGAAGCACTGTTTCCTAATTCACACCATGTGTTAAGCAGGCTAATGGCAGCCAACTACCTGTCTCATTTTGTACCTCTCCTACCTGCAAGATTCAATGAGATCATATGCGAAGGACCAGCTGATGCTGGTGTATGCTGTGGTCACTGTCAGCTGCACGACTAAGTTCCCCTTGACCAATCCCCTCCTTTCATACTCACCACAGTGCCCGGGTGGTCTGCTTCTCATCATTTTTTTGCAACAGCTGCTTCTGTAGCCTTCAAAACAGGTCTCCTGCCTCCACCATAGCCCGAATTCATTCTGACTCACAGTAAGTGTAAAGGTGATGCGCCATGCCTGCTGGGAATCCTGTCATGGCTTCACCCAGATCTCTGAGCACGGCTTACGGGGTCCCTTGCCATCGCTCCCTGCCCAGCACCTGATGACTGGTGATGTTGAGCATGTTTTCATGTATGTGCTGGCCATTTGTATGTCTTCCTTAGAGAAAGGTCTAGTTAGGTCCTTTGCCTACTTTTTAATTGAGCTATTTGTCTTCTCGCTATTGAGTTGTAGGAGCTCTCTCTACATTTTGGATATGAATCCCTCACCAGAAATATGGTCTGCAAATATTTTCTCCCAGTCCTTCAGCTGCCTTTTGGTCTTGCTGATGGTTCCTCTGCTGTCCACACCCGCTGCACCTGTATTTGATGGGCTGGAGTCGCATTTTCCTGGGAGAAATGATCCTGTTGACAGGGCAGGGCTGCTCTGTGGTGCCAAGATGGCCTTCTCTTCCCACTCTAGTCTCTGCGACTGGATTTTGGAAAAATCAAGTCACTCAGGGTGAGATTTTTCAGAACCTGCCTGGGCTGAGTTCCTTTCTCAGCTCACATTTTTCAGAAATGAACTGAGTCACGGATAGGAAGCTTTCCGGCGGGAGCCCGGCCTAACCTAGCTTACGACGTGGCCTCCCATCGTGACCTGCTTCTGGCACACCGAGGGGATTTAATGGACATGCCAGTGTTGGAAAAGCAAAAACCCTAAAAGCCTTTCTCTGATGTGACAGGGAGAGGGTGGAGGAGGAGGAGGACTTAACAACTGTTACCGAGTTTCCCTCACAACCGTCCCATCTGATCAGTCTTTTCACCACCATCACACAAGCAAGCGGACACTCAGGGAGGCAGGGTCACCTGGCCAAAGCCAAACAGGTAAAAACGAGTGAAGTCCCGACCTGAACTCCGTTTTCACCTTTCTTTCCAGTTCTTTCTCAACGAGACTCTGATTTCGTGTAATGGTACCCCTGATTTCCATTCATTAATTAGAGCCGAGGCTAAATGGAGCCCAAAATTTACCTCCAGCTAATCATGGTTAATTTACCATCTGCTGGTGATCATAGGCTGTGTTTAAAGATACACAGGCATCGACTGTCTACTGTTCCCCTCACGCCTATGGTGACATATCTCTCTCCCCTGGCCTTGAACCAGTGCTGGGACACTTGGAGTTTCTCCCCACCTTTTGACTCTACTTGTTTCATCTTCTGGCTTCAGACACATCCAAGAAGACCCTTGAGCTGAAATGTTAGCGAGTTTGATAGCTTCTCCCAGGCAGGTCGTGGTAACCATCCATATTAGCCATGCGGAGAGCATTTTCTGACATGCATCCCTTTCATTGTAAGTATTCGAGATCACTTTAACTAAAGTAGTTGAGGAAAATTCAGGAGCTTTTGCCACGGTTTAAATAAAATTGAGCAGAGGGAGGGGGAGGAATAGCAGAAGGAAGCATACTAATTTAACATACAAAGAGTTATATTTCAGTTCTATCTAATTAGCAATGTTCAATATTATTAAAATCTGTTGACAAAGAGTAGCAGATGCTCCATTTTCCTTGATGTTAATTAATGAAGTTTTTTTACCTCTGAAATTTTTACAGAAACCGGATCTTTTATCATCAAAGAGCTTTCGCCTACACAAAATCTACATCTGGAAAAACATGTAAGTGTGTCAATATTCAAAAAAAGGGTGATTATCCTGTGAGTTCTCTTTGTTCCTTTTTCTTAAAATGTTCCAGCTCGAGATATTCCCCAATTTCCATCAGGATAAATAGTGATAATGGCAGGGGGGAAATTAGTAGGTATCTCTCTGGCAGACTCTTTTATAGCGGGGACGGCTCATTGGCAACGCTTTCAAATCAGAAGATTGCTGTAATTCTAAGAGGGAACTCCATGAATTTTCAACCTATAGAGAATAGGTTTGGCAAATGTTGGTTTTCTAACTTTATTGTAGGAGATTTCTAACATATAGAAAATGAAAATAATACAGTAAATGCCTAATTATACATTACCCATCTTCAATGATTATTAATTCCTGCATGCTCTCTACTTCCCCCACTTCCCTGCTCCCACATGGTATCACTTCATGCAGAAAGTATTTCACTGGGGAACATAAAAGAATAGCAGAACAAAGGGTCAAAACACTAGAATTCACTCACATTGATAGGTGGTCCTTCAGCCCATCACACTCCATCATTTTCAAACTGAAGTATCAGAACTGGGACCCGAAGGTCTGGGTTCCTCCATTCCCTCAGACCCAATCGAGAAGAGCCTCAGCCCCAGGTTTGAGAACTCATCCTCTTGACCTTGAGTCTTTGGTTTTGAGGCTCCAACCGATGTCAGTAGATGCTATGAAAATAAAAAGTGGTTTCCATGAAAAAAATAAGAGGTCAACCAAGTTAGCAGTTTTCTTGGTCAAGGTTCTTCTCAGAGACATTAGTAGGCACTACGCATTGGAAACACTCTAAGACGTACTCTCTTCCCAAACAATGTGGCCTCAGGAGGAAACTGTGACTGGTGCTTCATGATGACCAGAGTGAAGAGCTGATATTTTGGCAAATGGAAGGGAAAGGTGGTTTCAAAATGTTATAATTTCCATCATCCTTTTCTTGCTAACAGTTTTTATAAATGTTAAACTAGTCCTGAGTTAGAGGACAGTTGCCTCGAGGAACTAATTTATTTTGGGGATTTAGAGTCTCCACCCATAAGGAAGTAGTACATCCTATCTAATAAGAAAGTAATATGCAAATTGACCATACCTTCGCTACACCCATAAGCCATGCTCACTAGCCAGGTTCACCAGCCCATCAGAGTGAGTATGCAAATTAACCCAACCAAGATGGCTACGCCCACAGAAAGAGCAGGAGGGAGGCTTGGGTTGCCCCTGGAAATGGAGGAAGCCAAGCTTTCCACAAACCCTGACAGGCCAGGCCTCCACTTAAGGCAACAAAGTTTCAATTGTAGAGGAGAAATAAATCCCAGATAGCAGGGCCTCTGCTTGGGTCACCAGGGGGTGTGGGCCAGCCTGCAAACTACCACAAGCCCCCTTGCACAGGCCACCCCATCCCAAGGGAATACCCACCCTGATCCAGGACACCCTTCAGGGCAAACCAGCTGGACCCCACCCATGCACCAGGCCTCTATCCTATCTAATAAAAGAGTTATATGCAGATTGGCCATCACTCCAACACACAAAATGACTGCCTTCATGTGGTCAAAAGATCCTGCCCCCATGTGGACACAAGATGGCCACCACAAGATGGCCAGCAGGGGAGGGCAGTTGTCAGGGACCAGGCCTGCAAGGGGGTAGTTGTGGGCGATCAGGCCAGCAGGGGAGGGAAGTTAGTGGTGACCAGTCCTGCAGAGGAGAACAGTTGGGGGGGACCCAGACCTGCAGGGGAGGTCAGTTATAGGCAAACAGACTGGCAGGGGAGTGGTTAGGGGGTGATCAGGCTGGCAGGCAGAAGTTGTTAGGGGCATTCAGGAAGGCAGGCAGGTGAGCAGTTGGGAGCCAGCAGTCCCGGATTTTGAGAGGGATGTCTAACTGCCCGTTCGAGTTCTTAGGAGTCTTTAATTCAGACTGTGGCGTGATGCCATCCTCAAAAAACTGATGCTTGAGATGAATTTCAGCACATGCAGGAATTAGCATGAAGAGAAGGGAAGGGCTAGACAACATTTTGGACACCCCATGTGCAAAGGTTTAGAGGCAAGAAAGTCAAGGCACGTTAAGGAACCGGCAGACCTTCACCACTCTACACCTTGACCTTCGCATCCACAAAAGGGAGTCAAAATGGTACCTACCCGGCTGGGACCCTGTGAAAATTAAACTATGTCCTGAACATAGAATGCTTCAATCCATGCCTCCACACACTGAGGGCTCCATGAACCTTAACCAGTGCTGTAAAAATCTGGCGAAAAACATTGCCAACACGTAAGGCAAAAAACATCCCTTTCAGGAAAGTCTCTCATCAGAAACTCCAGAGGATGCAAGATGTGGTCTGCGCCCTTAAAAAAAATAAAAAACAACTGAACATTTTAAAGACAAAGTGACACGCCTGTGTGAGAGTTCAGGCCTGGTTCCTGGCAGGAAAGTGACACTGGACGCGCCTCCGATCTGCTCTGCCCCTCACAAGGCGAGCTGGTGTTAGCCAGGCAGCTGGGCGCTCTCCTTCTGCTTCGGGCGGGGGGCACCGGGGAGAGGCCAGGGTATGGGTGCCCAGTTGGCAATTATCCTCTGCCACCCCCAGCCTGCCGATCGCTGCTCCCCGGCCCTCCACACCCTCCACACTGCCTCCCGCCGCAGCCGCCGGCTGCTTAGTGCCGCCGAGGTGATGAGACCTGAAGGCAGCGGAGAACAGGTGGTAATTATGACTGACACAATGACGGCCTGTGCAGGCATGTCACCGCCGCACAAAACACCGCGGCGAGCTAACAAGAGGGCTTTTTGCTGGCGCTGTGTCTCCTGTCTGACACCTCTGAAATGGGAGAGAGGGAGGGAGGGAAGAAGAGAGGAGGGAGGAGGCCGGGGATTCAGAGGGATAATAGGCCAGCTTAGCGGCAGGGAGGAGGCTTTGCTTCTTTTGCTTCTGTCCCCGGGGCCGGGAGCAGAGCAGCCCCTGTTTTTATGTGTTTTTATGTGCATTGCCCACCGTGCTCTGTGCCGGCAGCTTTTTCCCTTTGAAAGCCTGTCCTTTCGGATGCTGCCTTTGATCCAGTGCAGCCTGCTCGCACCCAGCCTCGTCAGCAGTTTTCCAGCTGCCGCGGCCTTCTTGATACTGCGGTGCATCGTCTACACACAAAAGAAGGGCTGGGCCAAAGCCGGTGTGGCTCAGTGGATGGAGCGTCGGCCTGCGGGCTGAAAGGCCCAGGTTCGATTCTGGTTCAAGGGCATGGACCTTGGTAGGGGGCGTGCAGGAGGTAGCTGATCAATGTCTCTCTCTCATGGATGTTTCTAGCTCTCTAGCTCTCTCTGTGAAAAATCAATAAAATATATTTTAAAGAAGAAGAAGAAGAAGAAGAAGAAGAAGAAGAAGAAGAAGAAGAAGAAGAAGAAGAAGAAGAAGAAGAAGAAGAAGGAGGAGGAAGAGAAAGAGCAGGAGGAGGAGGAGGAGGGCTGGGAATAGAGACCTTGCTTGGCTCCTTCTGCCTGTGGAGTTCCCTGGACCTTACTGGGTCCCTCCCCCAGGAGAAGGAAGGAAAAGAAATATCGGGGCACGTTCTCTCAGGGGCACGGCGTGCGGTTGATTCTTCTAAAGTTGGTGGGCATTGCTAGAGGCATAGCGACCCTGAGTCCCTAAAAAAAATTAAAAAAATTTAAAAAAAAGTGATGAATTCTATAATAAGTGCATTTTTAGATTTATTTTTACTAGATTTCTTCCCGACTGGTTTTCCTTCAAAAGTTCCTGCTCATCCCATCCCCTGCCCTAGTTCGTCTGGTCCAGCCAACTAGAAGCCTTCCTTGTCCAAGCTGAGGCTGAAGGACTGAATGCCTTCCAGGACCCTGTGAGAGGGCATCCACAGGCTGGCGGGTGATGGGAAAGATTCATTTCTTCTGGAAGAACTACATGCACCGTATTTTCTGGCGTATAAGACGACCCCTGACTTTTGAGATTTTCCTCGGTTAAAAAGTTATCTTAAAGAAAATAAGGTAGTTGAGAGAGAGAGAGAGAGAGAGAGAGAGAGCTTCATATTGTAGACAAGTAGGAAGTCAGGTTGGATGGGTAGGCCTGGTTGAAATTGGTGTACCCATACAATTGGGCAAAGTAACTTGCCCCCCAAATTTTGTTCTCGGTAAGAAAAGGGCACTGTTGTTGTTGTTTTTCACCAAGATGAGTAGAGGAGCTGAATCTGAGTCGTGTGCCAAGAGCTGCTCCATGGCATTGGTAGGCAGATGGCACTTAAACTTCTCCCAACATAATCATTCCAAACAAAATACCAGGTGGAGACAGTGTGGGATATGAACCCCTGACATTTTAGTGCCGAGGGCCTAGTTCAAGGTAAAACTCACAGGTAATTAAGACTGTTTTCCTAAGTTCAGCAATGGAATCAGCAGGGGCTCGTTACGGGAGCCCCGTGCCAGGATGTGGGATGGTGGGAGAAATAAAGGGAACAGCCAAGAGAGAGGCAGGCCTCTCCCTCTTGCTCCTCTGACCTCTCCCGCCTGCTCCTACCAGAGAAATGTTCCCAGTGCCGTGTGACGAGTGTGACAGCCCAGAATTCCTCACACGTTTATTTTGGGATGACTTAAAAACTGCATTTTATATAACCATTTTTTAAAGCACGACTCTGGAAGATGCTAATAGAAACCAGCTTGGTATTTTCTATTACATTCCTTTCAAATAAACTCTGGGGTTATGCTTTCCTGCTTGAAATGTCCATCCTCCCTTGGGGTCAAATTGCCCCTTCAGGTGGCCTTCTGGTGGACAACAGATGTCATCCACGTAGCTTTAGAGTAGGAGATACTTGACATCTGTCCTGTCATCCTCAGCTCCGGGGGATCCGGCTGAAAGAATCAGCGAGGCCTCATGCTAAGCCTTTTCACATAAAGGGCGAAAATCTGGTCTGTGTAGAAGGGACTTAGGTAGCAACCACACTGTTTTCTCCTGCTACTTGGAGTGACTCTGCTGAGGGAAACTTGAGTGCCATCTGCCTATCAATGCCACCAAGCAACCCTTACCTCATGACTCAAATTCAGTTCCCATTACTCACTGGGTGAGAGAAAAACAACAGCGCCCTTTTCCTATCAAAAACAAAATTTGGTCAAAACCGGTTTGGCTCAGTGGCTAGAGCGGTGGCCTGCGGACTGAAAGGTCCCAGGTTCGATTCCGGTCAAGGGCATGTATCCTGATGCACATCCCCAGTAGGGGGGCGTGCAGGAGGCGGCTGATCGATGTCTCTCTCTCATCGATGTCTCTCGCTCTCTACCCCTCTCCCTTCCTCTCTGTAAACAATCAATAAAATATATTAAAAAAAATTGGGGGAGCAAATTACTTTGCCTAATTGTATGGGTTCACCAATTTCAACCAGACCTACCCATCCAATCCGACTTCCTACTTGTCTACAATATGGAACCTCTATTTTTGTTGTTGTTGACTTGAGTGAGATATAAATTGGCCACATGTCCATACGAGTATCTTTAGAAATCCCTACCTCCTTGCCCTGTCCTCTGATTCATAATGAAGACCATTTGCTAACAAGTTAATAAAGGATGGGTAGAATGTCTTTATTCCAACCCATAGTCACAAATGTCAGTGATTCAGGGCAGGTTTTGACAATGTTTTTTTCTGAATTGTTTTTCAGACCTAGGCAATCAAAAATAGAAGTTTGCAAGGAAGCATTCCAGGGCTAAGGTTCTTAGCAGTGGGACTCCAAGGTCACGCTCATGGCCTGTTCAGCAAGAATAACACATCATTAGGTAGATCTCCTTATACTCTTCATGCTAAAAGAGAAAATGAGGACAGATCAATGAGAGACCCAAATTCTTATTTTGTTCCGTTTCATGATTTTTGAAGTACATGAAAAGTGGGCCAGGAAAAACACTCTAACTGAAACTCTGGAATGTAATTAGAATTCTTAGCTTCAAATAGATGTATTCCAGACTTAAAAGTAGTAAGGAGAGGCAAGGAAGCTAAAATAAATAAGGGTTTAAGTCACTTCCGTCTTGAGATTCAAGATATATGTTAAATATACTAAATTTCATACAACAGAAAAATTGCAAAAGACCTTTAGACAAAAGTCTCAATTCAGGAGAGCTCATGATAAACCTATGTGAGGATGTGGATGAGCCCTTGACCTTGACCCTGACCCCCAGAGCTGCATTAAGATGTGAGCAGGACCTGCCTTTATCGGGCTTTGTAGATTTCCCAGACACGCCATGCTATAGATCAATGACCCCGAGTCCTGAATACAAAGTGGCTTGCAAGTTCTACATAAGAAACTTTAAACTATGTAGGTCAGGATTAGTGAAGTTTCTCAGACATCATATGGACATTCCTTTCAACTCAGAGAATCCTTCCTATATAATAAAGAGCTAATATGCTAATTAGACCAAACAGCAGAATGAGCATCTGGACAATCTTCTAGACAAAGCTGGGCCTGTAAGGACCGAGATCCTTGCATGAATTTCGTGCATCGGGCCTCTAGGCAAATATAAATGATGGCCCAGAGGAAGTTCCCTTTAAAATAGAAGAGTAAGAGGAAACAGTCAACCTATTTGAATCATCTCTCTCCTTCTTTTCTTTTGTTGTTTACCTTTTAAAAGTCAAAAATGTACAGTGTCCTATAAAACCTAATACTGGGGTGCTTGTTAAACAAAAGCATATATATATATTTTTTTTTTAATATATTTTATTGATTTTTTTTACAGAGAGGAAGGGAGAGAGATAGCCAGAAACACCAATAAGAGAAACATTGATCAACTGCCTCCTGCACACCTCCTACTGGGGTTGTGCCCACAACCAAGACACATGCTCCAAAGCTCACCCTGGTTTCTCCAGCGTGGATCCAGTCTCCTCTGTCAGCTTTGTCAGTGTCCCTGGAAGAGGAAGAAGAAAATGATCCGAGGTCAAGAAGCTCCCTCACCGCGGGCAGTTTAACCTAAGCTGTCTGAAAGGAGATCTGAATTCTCAAAAATAAGCCTAACTTGGAAGCTGGCAAATTAAACAGTGACATTTAGTGAAAGCTGAGAGTGGGTCCTTCTAAACCAAAGAGCAGGTGGTCTCCGGACCCACTGTGGGGTGAGCGTCTGTCCTCGGGCACCCTAGTAGGAATAGAAGTATCTGGGCTTGGCTACTGAGGGAGCTAGAGGGCATTGCACCCCCAAAGTGAAATTCCCCAACTGACGGGAGAGAAAAGATAAAACTCACTAATCCACCTCTTTGTCTAGAGCAGTGGTTCTCAACCTTCCTAATGCCATGACCCTTTAACATAGCTCCTCGTGTTGTGGTGACCCCCAACCATAAAATTATTTTCGTTGCTACTTCATAACTGTGACTTTGCTACTGTTAATAAAACCACTGCTCTACAGCAGCAGTTCTCAACCTGTGGGTCGTGACCCACAGATTGAGAACCGCTAGCAGGGTTGCCTGAGACCATCAGAAAACACAGATATTTACATTACGATTCATAACAGTAGCAAAATTACAGTTATAAAGTACAACGGAAATAATTTTATGGCTGGGGGTCACCACCACATGAGGACTGCATTACAGGGTCGCGGCATTAAGAAGGTTGAAAACCACTGCTCTAGATCATATCGCCCTGAGTATTTCACCATCGAAAATGTGAGAACAGCAATTACAGGTTTTTGGTTCTATACCAACACAGAGACATAAAAGTGTCGTAACAGCCCCAATGGGAGACTAAAAACCATGGCAACCACCACACGGAGTCCCGGGTCCCATGGCTCCTTATCAAAATCTATGGGAGCTGTGATTACAGAAAGATAGGTTGTGAAAACTCAGCCAGCATAAAAAAAGTCTCACCTGAGTGCAATAACAATGAGAACATCCTTTACACTAAGTGTGAAGGATAACCATTACTTTCGATGCTTCTAGGATATTAGCTAAGTGCTAGGGAGGAAGAGTAAAAAGAAAATCATTTGAGCTCTGGAATCAGCCTGCCCGCGGTCTGAGATCCAGTTTTGTCACTTGCAAGATTTAGGGCCTTTAAGAAGTTAATTTCTCTGAGAGGCACTTTCTCTCTTGTAAAAGGGTCTTGCTGCCATGCATCCCCTGGAGCTGTTGTTGGGGTTCAGAGAGATGATGTAGCCGAAACCGGTTTGGCTCAGTGGATAGAGCGTCGGCCTGCAGACTGAAAGGTCCCTGGTTCGATTCTGGTCAGGGGCACGTAGCTTGGTTGCAAGCACATCCCCAGTAGGGGGTGTGCAGGAGGCAGCTGATCAATGTTTCTCTCTCATTGATGTTTCTATTTCTCTCCCTTCCTTTCTGTGAAAAATCAATAAAAATATATTTGAAAAAAGAGATTTGATGTATTTTAAATGTGTAACCTAGTCCTCAGCACATAGGAAGCACTCTATACGTGGTAGATATCACTTTACTAATATTACCATCATCAATACAATTTCTAATGTCATTTCAAAAATGAGCAGATGCACACCGCTCAAAGAGGGAATCGTTTTCAAATGTCTATTGCAAAGCCAGGCACAATTTATGTCATTTCACCTTCACAATGCACTAAAAGGCAGGCTTTATTTTCTGCCCTGTGCTGGTGGGAAAAGAAGACCCAAGGACGGTAGGCAACTTACCCGAGATCCCACAAGTAGAGAGAGAGAGAGCCAGCACTTCCATCCACGTCTAGTTGGCTCTGTCATCTAAGCTTAACCCTGGCGTCTGTTTGAAATTCTCAACATTGAGAAAGAAAATCCTATTATAGTTTTTTTTGCAGAGAGGGGACACTTTTTATTTTTTATAGAGAGAACATTAAAATTTAACCAGAGTGAATAGAAATGCACTGCATGCAGAAATTAGTGGAGTTATTTCCATTTTTATTTGGGTGCTCTGAGACGTAAGGCCCTTAAGCTCTGCGCTAATATTGGGTTTCATCCAGTGGCGAGAGGAAAAACCAGCTCTCAAGAGATCTGACATCTCAGAACAGATGCCCGTTGCATATATGTTCCATTTTAACAAATAGTTCTTCATAACTATAGGATTTTCTATATTTATTAAAAAAAAAAAATCTGGCACGCAAGAAAATATCAAATTGTGCTATTCCACCTCCATATGTGCCAGTTATCTATAAATATAGAAATGCAATAATTATCGCGAAGACTGTTACTTGTTAAATTTCTGAAAACAGATAAATCATGAATATGAATTCGAGAAATGGTTGAAGGAGTTAAGAAACGGAGAAGATTCTCAAATCACGAACTCTCTGAATTAAGTGGGACCCTGAGCCTACTGAATCCGGTACCCAGAGGAGGGCTTTGGATTCACTCTTCCAGGTGGTGTTCAACCCTCTGCTTCAACACCTCCATGGACAGCAAGCTGGCTACCTGCTAGATGACCCTATTCCTTGAGAATTCCTTCCTTGCATGTATGCAGTCTGCTCAAAAGACGCTGCTAGGAATGAAGACTGCATACATGTCAGGCACCCTCTCAGCATCATTAGATTCATGAAATCACAGAACCTTCAGCACAACCTCACGAGACACCCAGACATTCCCAAGAGACACTTTGGCCAAGGCACTGACCATGACAACGTGAGTAAGCGGCCCAATCGACCTGGCTCCAAGGCCTTGCTCTGACCACTGCATAGCAGACCGTGCAGGTGACAAGTCCCAGGTGGGGTTGGTGACACATGGCCTCATCAGGGCAACACAGGCCTAGTGCAAGCCTGTTTCCATGGGAAACCTCCCCAAATCCACGCCTGACACCTACCCTGTCTCCAGGAAGAGACCCTCATGCAGGTTAAATATCCCTGATCCTCCATCGTTTTGTGCCCATAACAAAAGTTCATGTTTCTTCATGTCTGTGGGCACCTCCTATGGAGACATTCTAACTTGCCAACATTCCCTTGCAAGCGTGGTGACCAGAACCGGGTACCACACACACAGAAATGGCTCCAGGAGTGAAGGACAGGCACCCATGGGGGTGTCCCGCTGGATCCTCTCACCCCATCGAGGCAGAATCTAGCTTTTCCAGCCACCCCATGTCCCCATCAACTCTGACCATCTTTCTAGCCAACAAAAGCCCACATCTCTCTTGTCTTAGACCAGTGGTTCTCAACCTATGGGTCGCGACCCCTTTGGGGGTCAAACGACCCTTTCACAGGGGTCGCCTAAGACCCTCGGAAAATGCAGCTATTTACATCATGATGCATCACAGTAGCAACATTTCATGGTTGGGCGTCACCACCCCATGAGGAACTGTATGCAAGGGTTGAGGCCTTAGGAAGGTTGAGAACCACTGGCTTAGACCTTCCAGCCCGTACCTCCTCTCATTGCGGAAAAACTGCCCCAGCCACGTGGTCCACGTGACAGGTGACTGTTTGTTACATTCCTTCCTCCGTGGACCTAGCATGTGGCCTGCCGTGGTACTTGACCGCGACCAGTCAGCTAAGTAATTAACAGTGAGAGGCCTTCCCAGAAATGATCCCAGTTCTCCTGAATAAACTAGAAACATGTGCGTCTGAGGGCTGTTCCCAGCCAGACCTCCTCCCTTGCCGAGGAAAACTGAAACCATCCACCAGGAGAACCAGCAGTGAGACCGGTTCAGAGAGTCCACGCAGCAGGCACTCCACTGCTAAGCCATCCGGGTTTGCCTACAAGAGCCAAAACCTTCCTCTTCTGCGTCCATAGAGGTAATGCTTCTGTCACTTGCCACCTGGGAATGCCGGCTAATTCACTGCCCCTTATCTCTGTTTGAACAGCTCGTTGACTTTTCAGATCCAGGTGCCAGCCCGGACACCTATTTAATTTTCTGAGATTCGGGCCAGGGTTCTAGCTAATAAAAATATTTTGTTATCCTTTCCTGTTTCGTGCCATCTACAGATTTGATCGCTGAACTAGCAGACCCCTCAGCTAAGTAATTAACAAAAACACACACTTTAATTCGGGGCACAGCTGTGGGTCAGGCCTGAAGTCAGCCTAAGACGCCACTGAGAAGACTGAACCGGTCCAGCCATCAGCAGTATTTCCAGGGGGTAAGAACTGAGTTCAAGTGTGGATGCCTCTACTGGGAGTCTCCAGGGTGAACCCCAGCCCCCAAACATGATTTTTTTTTTCTCTGTGATTCAGCATTTCTCATGACTAAAGTACCTGCCAGGACCGCACAGCATGACGGGAACCAAGGACAACATCGTTTACAAAAATCAGGCATTCGTTCGAATAGAGAGGGCAAGCTCCAGACTTGGAGAGATCGAGTCCTTGTATTTTATTTATTTTTAAAAATATATATTTTATTGATTTATTTTACAGAGAGAAAGGAAGAGGGATCGAGAGTTAGAAACATCGATGAGAGAGAAACATCGATCAGCTGCCTCCTGCACGCCCCCTACTGGGGATGTGCCTGCAACCAGGATACATGCACTTGACCAGAATCGAACCTGGGACCTTTCAGTCCGCAGGCCAATGCTGTATCCACTGAGTCAAACCGGTTTCAGCTCGAGTCCTTGTATTTGAGATGAAGACTCTGAGGGAAAATGCTCTGGCTACCGAATTTCAGGTGTCTAAGTGTTTGGACTTTTTTTTTTTTACATAAAGAATGTGAAAGAATTAAAAGGCTTTGCAGCATCTATTGAAATCATCATATGGTGTTCCTTATTCGGCTGTGTGCTTTTTTAAATAGCAGAAAACAATTCTTTCAGGATGCTAAAAGCAGCTGACTTAGATGAGAGCTGACTTGGGGGTGGGGGGGACTGACTAGCAGTGGGAAGATGGTAAGAACAGAGGGAATAACTGAAGCGTGATGCACTGCAAAACTGCACCGTGGCGGCGGTGCCTGTGCCCAGCAAAGTTCCGGGGAATGCGTGAGCTTTGGGATCTGATAAGCTTGGGTTCAAATCCCTCCACTTCCCCCACTGACTGATGAGGTAGCAGTGCCCACGTCACAGGGCTGTTTCAGACACCAATGGGCACCGTGAAAGAATTCTGCCAGTGTCAGGCCCAGAGTAGTTTCTCAATAAATGTGAGCTCATTTCCCTCTCTATTTTATTAGTTCCCCTGATAATACATAAAAAGATAAAAACTTCACATTGACTAGAGAGGTAGCAGTGGTCAAAATACACTTTATGTTTGCATAACCAAAATGTGAGGTATCTTACCTAATAATATACAGACATGTAAATTGACCGTACCTCTGCTATGCCACCAGCCAATCAGGAGTGATATGCAAATTAACCCAACAAAGATGGTGGTTAATTTGCATATGCAGGCACTGAGGGGTGGGGCAGGATGCTTGTGTCATTGCCATGGTAACAGTGCAGGTATTCTTCCCCCCAACCCACCCCCACCCTATCTCTCAGGTCCTCAGGGCAGCGTGGGAAGGCAGGGCCAGAGCCTAAAGAGGTGGCTCTGGGGCCTGAATAGAAAGGGGCTGGGCCAGAGTGGAAAGGCAGTGCCGGCAGCCAGGGGAAGGAAAGCCCATTCTAGCATGAATCTTCGTGCTTCAGGCTTCATATATATGTATATGTATACATAGATATACATACATATACATACATGTATGTATATGTATGTATATGTATATATGTATACACACACACACACACATATATATATATGATTGAATATTATTCATTCCAAAAAGGAAGAAGAAAATTCTGACACATGCTACAGCATGGATAACCTCAGACATTATGCCAAGTGAAATGAGTCAGACACCACAGAACAAATCCTGAATAATTACAGGAAGGCCCTAGGTAGTCAGAGTGAAGACCCAGGAAGTGAGAGGGTGGTTGCCAAGGCTGGGGGTTCGAGAAGGAGGAGGTGCTGTTAATGAGCATGGACTTCCCGCTGGGGAAGATGAAATCATTCCGCAGGTGGATGGTGGTGATGGTTGCACAACGTGAATTTAGTTAGCACCGCTGAACTGGAAACAGCTGGAAGGACACTTTGTGAAGTATCAAATTGTCTAACCACTATCCTGTGCACCCACACTAATACAAAATAATATGGAATATCAACTGTAATAAAATTAAATAAATGAAATTAACAGAGTTCGTGGGCAGCTAGTGTTAAAAAATGGTTCAATTCAAAAACAAAACTTATCCACTTTTTTTAAAATTAAAGTTGTGGGATTGTTTTGAGTGTTGTCAATTCCAAATTTAAAATGGAACCTGAGAATTTCCACACCATACATGTCCCATCCATCAAATTCCCAGGAAGCCCAAGATCAGTCCGTTAAGATATGGCAGCACATCCTTCCAGCTGGAACAGAGTGCACATGCGCGCAGAGGCAGGGCCCACTTCCAAGAGCCTATCATTAGTGGCAGCCCAGAGAGACCCTGCTGTTCCACCCTCAGAGATGCCAGTCCTTGCCGCTCTCGAAGCTCCCACTTGCTTCTCCCTCCTCTATGCCCATCCCGAGGCTGAGAGAGAGCAGAAACCTCAGGTTTCACCTTTTTTTAACTTTCTCATTCAACTCACTCTCGTTCCACACCGGCAATAATATTTCTATCAAAATTTTGCAAAGCACGTCAGCAAATATCTGAGTCTTACGGAAACTCTTGATGGGGAGATCCTGCTCAAGGTAATCACCAGCTCCTCTGAACTAGCACTTTCTGTCTGTGCTATCCAACTGACATTTGTCACCCGGGGCTTGGGGACACCTCTTTTTTGTGGTCTTGTATTGCTGCTATCTATCACCGAGTCAGGCTCACCAAAGTCTCTAGCAAAATTGGACATGGCCGTCGCCTTGGGGTTGATTGTACACCCCTTGGCTACAGAAGGAAGACGCACACGGGTCTTTTCTGTTCTTGTTCAGCGTATTTCCTCTGGCTTTGCCCTCTAAACTTGAGAGATCCGACTTGCCATTTTATATTGGAGAGCTCTAGCCTCTCTCTCCATACGGCTGCCACAATGACCTTCTTAAAATGCAAACCTGGTCATGCCAGCGCTGGGCTTAAATCATCCCCATTCACTGATTCGCTGGGTGCATATTTTTTGAGCAATGCTAAGAGCATAGCCTGGCCCTGAGTTGGATCTGAGTTGGTGTTCAAGATACACAAATGAGAAGACACGTTTTTGTGGGAACCTCTTTCACGTCCCACGTGGTTCAGGGTTCGGGTTCTTCAGAAGGCCGCATGCAAATGAAAAGAGAGACTAGAAAAGCATTAATTTGGGAATATTGAGGGGCCAGGCGGGAGCCTTCCTCTAGTGGAAAGACTACCCCTTGCTCTGACCTTTTTCTCCCTTTTATTAAGACTTTGGGACTCACCCATAGCCTGTAGGCAGGAAATTACAAGAACAGAAATTTACAGGAGACAAACAGGTAGAGGTTGCTTCAGCTAACAATGTTTCAACTAAACAGTGAGTGATCAGCTCTGACCTTTCAGAGCAATTAAGGGTGACCAGCCTTCTGGTCTCCTGTCCACATCTTTCTATTAGTGAGACCATGTTTGGTTTCCGGCACATTTTTTTCCACTAGGAGCTCATAGACAGTGAACAGGGGGACATGCCACCAATGACAATATAATGTGGGCACTAACAGATGTGAGTCCAAGGCACCCCAAGACATAAAGGAATATGAAGTGATGAAAGGAGACTGGACTTTGGGTGGTGAACACACAATACAATATATAGATGATGTGTTAACGGAAGTGTACAACTGAGACCTATATAATTTTATGAACTAATGTCACCCCAATAAATTCAATAGAAATTGTAAAAGGAGCATGAGGTATGGCGTTTCAGGGCAGCTTCGTAGAAAATGCACTTTCCCATAGGGTACTAACCTGATACGGGAAACTCCCCTTCTCCTTGGGTTCTCGCTTCTTCGGTGTCAGAAAGGTGCAGTTGGGCATCACCATCAGGGACAATAAGGGAAAATCCTGGACCTGAACAGGCAGTACTCCTAAGGCACCTGATAGTTTTGGAAAAGATATTTGTAATATACACTTAATGAAAATTCTCTTAGAATATTTGCCAAATTACCATAAATCTGTGAGGAAAAAGCCAAACAGCTCAATTTTTCAAAACGAATAAAACACTCAAACAGAATCATTACAAATAAGCTCTAAGCACATGAAATCAGCTCAATGCAAGATGATATATTCACCGGGAAAATGGAAATTAAAGCCACAATGAGGTACACTACATACCCGCCAGGATGGCTAAAACTCTAAACGACTGAAAATACTCAGTGTCGGTGAAAATGGAGAACATCTGAACCTCTCCTCTATCGCTGGTGGAAACATAAATTATCACAAAGACTTTGGAAAACATTTCGTTCGTGTGCTAGTGTACAAGAATGTTCATAGCAGTGTTTTGTGAGGGTTTTTTTTATAAGAGCCAAGAACTGAAAATATCTCAAATACCCATCAACCATAGAATGGGTAAATATACTTAAGTATATTCATGCAATGGAATATTGAACAGCAGGAAAAAGGAAAGAACATATGCTACAAAGAGCATCACGGTGAATCTCACCAACATAATGTTGAGAGGGAAAAAATTTCAAAAATAGCCAAAACTTATCTCTTGTAATAAGAATCAAAATAATCATAGGTCTTAGGAGATAATTACTGAAAGAAAGCAGGATTGAGTCTTTGGAATGCTGGTGGTATTCTAGAACTTGATTTGGTTATGAGGGGAGGGAGGGAATTCATTGAACTTTACACACAGTTGGTGAACTTTGTTTCATAGAAGAACTCCTTAAAAGAATTAATTGCTTAAATAATCACCTCTGAGCCCTGGCTATCTTAGTTGCTTCTGCCCTCCACCCATCCCGAGTCTCCATGTCTGGTCCAATGCCCCCTCTATGACTGGGGACTGATCTGTCCACAATGAATTGGGACCGTTTATGCCAATTAGCCAAATCCAGGAATCCAAATTATTTTTTTTATATATATATAAACCAAAACCCTTAAGGTGCTCTAAGGCAGGGGTGGAGAAACTTTTTTTCTGCCAAGGGCCATTTGGATATTGATAACATCAGTTGAGGGCTATCCACAATAATCAACTTAAAAACTAGCCTGCTGTGTTTGGTCAAACATTTAATTAACTCACCCCTAGTGACTTGGCAGACCCCGACCAAGAGATACGGCCCTCGGGCCAGGCGTTCCCCACTCCTGCTTTAAGGGAGGGCCCTCCTTTGGTCTCCATCTCTCTTGGTTGCAGAGAGAAGCCACAGGCTGTTCAGAAGCATCATCATGAATAACTTTTTCCCTGATGCAAGTAGAAGTGTAAGCACTTGGGTCAGGAGAACCTCTTCCCAGTAAACTGGAAGGACGTTCTGTTCTGCACCACTCTGAATATTTAAAACACTGGTCATCGAGCCAGGGACCAGGCCCAAATTTCCTCTCCTCCAGGAATTCTGCAGCCAAATTTCCTTGGGCAGGAGCCTCTTACAGGCATTCAAGGTCTCCTTCCAGAGCTAGCGTCCCCAGAAATCAATAAAGGGACACAGTGATAGGACTGAAGCATCTCCCCTTCAGCAGGGAGCTGAGTGGTCCCCATCTTCTCCATTGAATGAGAAAGTATCCGTGCATCTGAAGAACTGCAGCAGTGTCTTCCAGAATGTTCGTCCACTTAGAAGTAGTCGCTATGGACTGGGCTGTGTCAATTCCAACATCTCGCCAAGCAGATATCATTAGAACAACCAGCCCCGAGGACAAAACTTTTGGTGATGATACTGCCTCACGAGACTTTCTCATCTGCACCGACTCAGTCAGTGTGAGATGAAAGCATCGAGTTCAAGAGACCTGAACTCAGCCCAGTGAAACCACCACAGGAGAATTAGGTGAGGCCCAGAGCAGCGGTTCTCAACCTGTGGGTCGCAACCCCTTTGGGGGTCAAACGACCCTTTCACAGGGGTCGCCTAAGACCATCGGAAAATGCAGATATTTACATCACGATGCATCACAGTAGCAAAATGTCATGGTTGCGGTCACCACCCCATGAGGAACTGTATGCAAGGGTCGAGGCCTGAGGAAGGTTGAGAACCACTGGCCCAGAGGGAAGTGTCTCCAGTGGTGAGTGGGTCACACCTCCTTCCTCCATAGAAACGCTGGCTTCCTTTCTCTCCACCTCTCTGAGCAGCGTGAGGACCCCCTATGTCAGACATCTGATTTCCACAGATCCCCTAAAACACACCTTCAGATCTGGACCCAGAAGAGAATATTGAAGACAGAAGGCTTTATGTCCCCAATCATTGCATCCATTACCCTTGGTTTGATTGCCTTGCCATGGAGACAGGAAGGTCCCTGCGTTCTTAGATTGACTCCAACACGCATCTCCATCCACAGGTGAACCTCCCACAGGTAGTTCTAATCCAAACCTTGAGAGCCTGGTGTGGCTTCGATGCATTTTTATTGTTATTATTAGACCTGATGTTACCCAAAAAAACAAAACGAGGGGGAACTTTTTAAAATGTCTCAATCACTTTAAGTGTCATTCCTGCAAAATGAAATACAATATTGCCCTCCAGGTGAACAGTGCCTCTCCTGTCCCCTGCTGCTCTCTCTGCTGTCTCTGCCACCACAGCACGTGGCGGTCAGAAGTCTCTGGTGGTTTTGCTGACGCTAAGAAAACAGTGTCTTTCTGTCCTCAAATGCCTCTTCTTCTTGATTTTTTTTTTTTGTCTTACTGGTCCAAGATGCCCTCTCTCCTCTTCAACCCTCCTCACTTGCCACCCCCCCCCCCCAATAAAAACCTATGGGATGCTTTAAGGGACATCCACCAACCATTGCTAACGATCACTTTTATTATAAACGGGTCAGAGCTAAAAATGCGACCTCCAGGATGGAGCTCTCTTGCATTTTGAAAGACACTGGGAACTCTTTCCTCCTGCCCTGCTCCCCGGGTCTCGCGAGAGATGCTTTCAGGAGAACAACCATTTATCTGAGAAGAACCGTGGTTCCTCCTGCTGACAGAATGTCCTTCTCTGCCTCCCCGAATCTTGGGCGAAGGCTGAACTGTCAGTCTCCACCAGAAGAAATAATGAGCCCGGACTAAAATAACTTGAATAATAACGCGGGTATCAAGAGAGGAGCAGAGCTGAGCCCGGCTCACGACAGGGCCTGTCTGCGGTGCACCCACCGCCGAATTCCAGAGCTGGCGCCCCCAGGATGTGCCTATTATCCCTTCGCAGGGAAGTGACAGGAAGAGATTAAGGGACGCGGAGGTAGGCCTGAAGCATCTCCCCACTCTGTCCTGGCCCAGAAGTCAAGCTGTACCAGGCGGAGCTGGCCAGCACATCTGTTGGTACACGAACTCGAATTCATTAGTTGGGGTTCTGTCTTCTGTAATTACCGAACGGGGGGATGATCTGAGGCTCAGGCAGAACGGGAATGATGGGTCTGCATCTGCCTGGTTTGGAACTCTCCAGGGGAGAGCGGGGGACGTGGACGTGACCAGCCTGGGAACTCTGTCTCCTGACCTGCCTGGGACTCTCCTGTCCTCGGCTTCAGTGAGGCCGCCGGTGGCCCGGCTCAGGCCAGATTCTGGGATAATGAGTTCGGGGTTTGACAGCTTGAATCTGACATCGGAGAAGACAACTGGAAATCCGAGAAGGGAGCTCAGGCAGGAGGGCTGGACTGGAGACATGATTCTAAAGTCGTTTGTGGGGAAGACGTGGTTGAAAACATGAGCGCAGATGACACGCCCAGACAGAGCTTGTAGGGTACAGAGAGGAGCCAGGGGGAGGGGGAGTGGCACCAGGGGGAGAGTCAACATGTAAGTGGAAGATAAAGGGAAAGAGCCAGCGGAGAGATGAATGAGTTTGGAAGAAGTGGGAGGAAACGCAGAAGAGAGTCTAGGAGGAAAACTAAATACTATAAGAGTCGGGCTGCAGAGAGACCAGGAAGAAGGAGCACAGAGGTGGATGGTGCGATTGGACAACGAGGAGCTGATCATTGGTGACCTTTCTCAGAGTAATTTCTAGGAGAAGGGGCGGAGCGGACACAGGGCGGCAGCGGAATTCATTGTGTTGATAGGTGATGTGTAGGTCAAGAAATAGTGGCATCGCTTTAAGGGGAACTTGAAAAGGATCATATTTAAGGGAGACACAGGTGTTTTTGTAGATTTTTTTTTCTCCTAAGATGAAGAACTCAGGATGTTTATAGCCAGAGGGGGGAGAAGCCAGTGTAGAGAACATGTAATGGGAGGTTTCAGAAAAAGAGGGAGTAACTGATGTAGCTGAGACTCTGGGAACACCAAAGGAGATCGGATCCAGAGCTCACAGGTGGCCGGGTTAGCCTGCATAACAGGGGAGACATGGGGGTGGGGGGACAAAACACACACACAAGCCGGTAAACCAGCTGGACAAGAAGGAGACAGGCTAAAACCGGTTTGGCTCAGTGGATAGAGCGTCGGCCTGCAGACTGAAAGGTCCCAGGTTTGATTCCAGTCAAGGGCATGTACCTTGGTTTCAGGCACATCCCCAGTAGGGGGCGTGTAAGAGGCAGCTGATGGATGTTTCTCTCTCATCGATGTTTCTAACTCTTTCCCTCTCCCTTCCTCTCTGTAAAAAAATAATAATAAAATATATTTTTTTAAAAAAAGAAGAAGAAGAAGGAGGAGACAGAATTCAGCTGCAGTGGTTTCAGAGCAGCAGCTGCGAACAAGGAGAGAGCTGACGGGCCCCATTGGCCAGACCTGTCCTGTTCTCCCAGTTGGAGCGAGCAAGGTGGGGGGAGGGAAGGAGAGGCGAAGCGGAAAGAGGAGCCCATGATGAGAAAGCAAGATTTCAGGGATGATTACGGGGGTGAGAGTTCACCGTGTTCCTGGATGCAGTCATGGCAATCACCAGAACGTTCACTAATCCCGCGGGAAAGCCGGGGCCATGGCAGACAGTGAGGGAGGAAAAGCAAATGTTTTGAATCAAGGTCTAAAAATAAGTAGGAAATGGATGGGACGTTAATTTATTGACGAGCACACCACATGGCCCAGTTCTGTTCTTCCAGCGGGAGGATCCAAACCGATGTTAATTCAGAGAGTAGTCCAGAGCCCGGCTGGGCAGATGGAACACGATATCAGCATGCAGATCAGATGTTCATGAAGTCACTGCATGCCACTCCTCCTGGTTGTCATTGATATTCTTCCACTGAAAAAGTATAGGGAAAGTCTTGACGTGGTTCCTTTCACAGTTGCCCCTAACTCGCTGAGGGTGGAGGGAAACAGCAAATAAAGCCTTTGACTAGAGTTTCTCCATTTTGGAGTATATATTTGAAGCACTTAAGTGCATTCATTCTCTTCATTTTTCTTCTTCATTTTTAGCTTTATCCCATTTTAACATTTTTTCTCACCTAGAGATTCCTTTCTACTACATTTCACTTACCACCTCTCTGCAAACCTAGGTTGGTTATTGACAATTAACACACTTGCCCAACAGATGTGGCTCAGTGGCTGAGCATTGACCCACAAACCAGGAGGTCACAGTTTCTACTCCCAATCAGGGCACCTATCCAGGTTCAGGCTCGATCCCCAATAGGGGGCCTGCAGGAGGCAGCTGATCAATGACTCTCTCTTATCATTGATGTTTCTATGCCTCTCTCCTCTGCTTTCCTCTCTCTGAAATCAATGAAAACATATGTTTGAAACAACAAAGAAAGAAAATTCATAAACTTAAGGGGGAAAAGAGAAAAGAGAGGACAGATAAACTCCTGTCTCAGTTTTCCCGTCTTCATTCCATGGTCACCCTTGACATGTCTCTTTTCACAGTTGCCCCTAACTCGCTGTTGGAGGAGGGAAATAGTGAATACAGTGGTACTTCGAGATACGAGTTTAATTCCTTCCGTAACCTTGAGGCGTGGGAAACTATGAGACGCTCGAGTCACGGTAAACTGGTGGGTCATGTGCAGCGGGCCAATCCGCGCGATGACTCCTATCTCAAACGTTGCTCGTATTTCAAAGCAAAAATCGCTCGCTCAACGGCTCTTTTCTCAAAAATCTCGTATGTTTGGGCACTCGTATCTCGAGGTACCACTGTAATGGCTTCCTGGGGTAAAACTTTTCTTTCTCACCTTCCATTCCCTCTCACCAGCTTTGTTTTCCAGGTTGGAATTCATCTCCCATTTATGGCAAATAACATCACTCCCCTGAGCTCTCTTTGGGGAAATGTGCAACACAATGCAGGAAGTTGGGGTGCCTACCTCGAGCCCCCGGAAAAACAGTCCCCCAGCCGATCCCAATAATGACTTGGGATGTCCTGGACTCCAGAAACTGAGCTGCATGGTGAAAACGGGGGACACCATGTCACCCACCGGGGGAGGGGACCACCCACCAGAAGGCCAGCCCGGACAAGGCCACGGCCGGCTGGGCTCGCAGCCCCGGCGCTGGCGGGGGGAGCTGCCGGGGCATCCCCCAGACAGACATTTTCCTCCGCGGCGTTGTCAATCTAGCGCCTTCGGTGACAACTAAATCTACTGGAAAAGAAGTCAGAATTATGTCAGCGGCAGCCAGCTTCTGAAATTTTCCCCATGTTCGTTTTTAGCTCTCTCCGTCTCCCTGAAGCCATATGATGTCATTTGCCTCTCAGTCTCCGAGTGCCAACAATTCTGCTTTCATAGCGTTGAAATTTGCCCAACTCGAAAAAAAACCTCCAGATCTCAGTTTGGGTTTTTATCTCCCACCAAGAAAGCAAAAAAAAAAAAAAAATTACTTTCTACACGTTTCAGTGGAAGAATATCAATGACACAAAGAAAAAAAGAATCACAGTTCACAAATTTGTTCAATCTTTCCCCACGTTTCCCCCTGTGGGAGCTAATGGGCTGCCCTCACTCTCCGCAGAAATCTCATCTCGGGAGCTTGTCAGCTGCTGTTTCAGGAGGCTCCGGCCCTGACAGGTAACCAAGAGACCGATTTTCCAACGCAGCGCCTGGCTTTCGGCTGGAGTCATTAGCGATTTCAGATGTGAGACCGTTTCCCACTGACTCGTAAGATCTGTAGGTTCTTGTTACGTATTTACGGAAGCCTTTTGAGTTCACCTAAAAAGGGAGGGGAGCAGGGAAGAGGCTGGCGTTCGGCTGCCCTAATTACAGCCCCATTTCCTTCGCAAGTCCTTGAGAAAGATTTCCGCCAGTCTCTAATCATCTCTCTCGTCCTAATCTCCATAATTGTGTCCCTTCCAGATCCCTTCCTGGCGCAGCCCAGGGAGTGATTTGCTCCATGTGGTTACAACCCTTTCATTTGATGCCAGGGAGGACCTGTGTTCACGGCCTGCCTTCTTGGGCTTTCATGCTTCATTGGATGCTCTTGATCACAACGGGCTTTCCTTCTATCCTCGAGGATTGATGGGAGTCCATGTTCCATGGTCTTACTTTTGGGGGGCAGATTGAGCTCAGCCTGGCAGGCGTTCCACCAGGAGACCATCTCCTCCACTGCCTGCCACCTGTTTAGTTGACCAGCTCAGTAGAAAAGCATGAGGAAGAGAATCTTTGCTCCCCTAACACCATGTTGAATACAAAAGGCAACATTCTCTGATCTTAATACATCCTGAGATTCATGATTCTGAACCTCAGGCAGCTGCGCGAACCCCTGACCCACCACTTCCCTCAGAGGCGATGGACATTGTCTGGAGACGTTGTCGGTGGTCACAGATGGAGGCATGCAGCTGCTACTGGCATCTAGTGGGTAGAGGCCAGGGATGCTGGTGCACATCCTGAACTGGACAGAACAGCGTCACCGACAGAGAATCATCCAACCCCCAAGGTCACGAGTGAGAAGCCTTCGAGACCCTGGTTTGGAGTACCATCACCCAACCTCTACCAGACGCCCACTGAGATTGCTTCTCCTCACACGGCTCTGATCCCCAGCCCCAGAAGACTGTCTGGCAAATGGAAATTATTTGTTGATGAGTCTATTCAGTGTAAAAAAATACAGTGGTACCTCGATATACGAGTTTAATTCGTTCCATAACCTTGAGGCGTGGGAAACTATGAGACGCTCAAGTCACAGTAAACTGGTGGGCCGTGTGCAGCTGGCCAATCTGCGTGATGACTCCTATCTCAAATGTTGCTTGTATTTCAAAGCAAAAATCGCTCGCTCGAGATGGCTCGTATCTCAAAAATCTCGTATGTTAGGGCACTCGTATCTCGAGGTACCACTATATATAGTTCTCCAGGAAATTCCTGTGATCAGTCATCTTCAGCAGAGAAAATCGTCGCTTGCAGTGTAGCTAGAACTCCTTTTGCTGCAGGTCAGACCCTTCCTGCTCTGTCCTTACTGAAGGGGACACAGCTACGGCCACTCTCCCGTGCAATGTGTCAACGTCTAGGCAGCCACTGTTTGAACCCTGGCCTGTGGAGTCAGGCCATGCAAGGAAGGTTCTTGTATTTCCCAGGATTCCTAGCTCTCTGGGGGGTTCTACCAAAGATGATCAGGGACTGACAACCAGGCCCCCTTAGGCCAAAGAAGGCCCTCCTAAAGGACGGGAAGTCTATCCTGATTAAGCACCAAAAGGATCTCTGGGAGGCAGGAGTCATGTCCAGGTGTCAGAAGGTCAAGGGACAGTCTTATGGACAAAGGCTTAGGAGGATGTCCTTCTGACACCTTCCCGGCCAGACCCTGGGACACAGCTTCTGAAAGAAGGGGTGGTCGTGGGGAGCAAGAGTTCAAGGACACAAGAGATAGGAAAGCAGCAGCGCACACAGAATTGGGGATCACCACAGCGGGCTGTGAGTGGGGGATGGAGGGGAGGTGGGAAATGAGGTCCACATCCAGGAGGGTAACCTTGTAGAGAGAGACGCACCTGCACACACTGTTCCCAGCATCAGCGGGGGTGGAGGGTGAAGGGGGGGGAGGCGGGGGAAAGAAGGCTCTCTAGAAACACTCTGAGTTTTTCATTGGCTTTCGCTGTAGACTCTGACCTGAGGCCCCCACTGTGCAACCAACCTTCCTGGGAGCACACAGAGGGGCAGGGGCAGGCTGAACCCCAGGGAGTATTGTCCTTGATGTGATGGAACTTCTGCTCTAGTATCGTGTTGGGAACCTCCGATGTTCTAAAAGTTATTAAATTACCAAGCATCTCATACTCTAGGCACCTAGACATCTGAGGCATATGAGGACTGAACCTATAGATTTCCTATCAACTGTTGATTATCCCCCCTAATAGGAGACAGGGCTTACAAAGCTTTTTAAAATTAATCATACATAAAATATAAATACATCATTGAACTTATAATTTTATTGAGTATATATATATATATATATATGCACACACACATATTCTCTATAAATAAAAGCTTAATATGCTAAATGTTCATGCATTTGTTCAATTGTTCGCCATTCACTAGGATGTGCACTGACCACCAGGGGGCAGACACTCCAACTGGTAGGTAGCTTGCGGCTGGAGTCTGGCTGATTGGGACTGGGTGAGATGGGCCGGACACACCGTGGAGACTGCTGGAGGCCCTTGGCCTGGCCTGTGCCTCTTGCAATCTGGGACCCCTGGAGGGATGTCAGAGAGCAGGTTTCGGCCTGATCCCTGCAGGCCAGGTCGAGGGACCCCACTGGTGCATGAATCTGTGCACCAGGCCTCTAGTGTGTGTGTGTTGTGTGTGTGTGTGTGTGTGTGTGTGTGTGTGTGTGTATTCAGTTATGGCTTCTGCAACAAAGATTTCACGGCAGACATTGGATAACTAGATTAGCTGGTTTGAGTTCCCTTTTAAACACAGTGGCCACTCCCTGGAAAAGTTCACGTGAATAATGAAAAGGACTAATGTTGAACTACTTAGTTGTCTCTCTACTTCCAGGGCAACAAATCAGGGGGGGGGGGGTGAATTCATGTTATTGGGTCTTTCCTTGCATTAGAGGTCCTCACGTTTAGGAACTTGGAGTCCTGTTATTTTCATTTCTATTCTCTCTCTCTCTCTCTCTCTCTCTCTCTCTCTCTCTCTCCTTATCATCTATTGTCTAATCTTTTTTCTCTCTAGCATCTTTCCTCCTCCCTTCCTCGCCTTTTATTGACCATCCCTCCACTCCTGTCTGGAATTTTATATCACTTCCCCCTGCCTCTCTCTCACCCCACCTGCCATCATCAGGCTAGATTTTTTTTAATGTATTTTTAAATATATTTTATTCTTTACAGAGAGGAAGGGAGAGAGATAGAGAACTAGAAACATAGATGAGAGAGAAACATCGATCAGCTTCCTGCAGCATGCTCTCCACTGAGTATGTGCCTGCTACCAAGGTACATGCCCGTGGCCGGAATCGAACCTGGGACCCTTCTGTCCGCAGGCCGACACTCTATCCACTGAGCCAAACCGGCCAGGGCCAGGTGTTTTTAAAATGACATTTCTGGGCTCCTACCTCCTGGTTACACTGGCCACTGACTCCCTCTTTGAGCATCCTGTCGTGTTCTTGTCCAGCTGTACCCCTGCTCTCAGTACTGCCACTTCAGGCATGAGCCCTAGACGTCCTGGGTCTGCCAGTTACCATTCTGTCCAGCCTGCTCTTTGGGGCCTGGGGACAAGGATGGGGGTGGCCCTGGCTATGATCAGTGAGTGTGATTTGTGTGGCCTGTCTGGTAAAGAGCTCTGTAGATGTTTCTAGTATTTTCCACAGAATGGACACCCTCAGGTTTCCTCTTCTGATGTCTAGCTTATAGGCCAACTCCACTCAGCACCATCAATTGCTATTGTTTTCTGAGGCCAGAAGTTTCTTTTCTGTGGCCCTTTTAAAAACATATACAGTGGTACCTTGAGATACAAGCTTAATTCGTTCTGTAACCTTGAGGCGTGGGAAACTATGAGACCCTTGAGTCGCGGTAAACTGGTGGGTCGTGTGCGGCCGGCTGATCCGCGTGATGACTCCCATCTCAACTGTTGCTCGTGTTTCAAAGCAAAAATCGCTCGCTCGACAGCTCGTATCTCAAAAACCTCGTATGTTAGGGCACTCGTATCTCGAGGTGCCACTGTATATGTGTGGAATTGGATTGCTGTGTCCATGGAAAGAGGGGATGCTCTGAGGCATGAAGCTCTGTGCCATCCTGAGAGGGAGACTCCCACAGAATCCTTCATTTTTTATGGCATTTACCTTTTCCTAATTACAGGGATGATGGATATTCATTGTGGGAAACACTGACACTTATAAATCCCCTAGGACAAGCACTTTATAATGTTAGCTTGTTGCTGTGAAACCTCTGTCCCTATAAACGTACATACACACTTGGACAAAATTAGTTCATATTGTACGTTCAGCTTGTTTTTCTGCTTTTAATCACCAATTATTGGTCTTTATGTGTTCTAACTATTTACTCACTGATAGAAAGTTCGCCAAGCATAAAAGCACAGAAGTTATAGCTCCTCTAATTTCGCCATAAGTAGCCACGGTGAAAATGGCAGTATTTCCTTTTGCACTTTTAAAAATTTGGGGTAACCAGGTGTATAATTTTGAGCGGTGCTTTCTTTCTTCACAACATTATACTTTCATAATATTATGAGCATTTTCCAAGATGGTGAAAATATGGGCTGCCAAGCCACACTGCTTTCATTTTATGTGTTTTCTCATGAATAAAGGGCAGGATACGTAACCTATCCATTTTGTAAATTTTCGTCACTTTTAGTTTAAAAAAAATGTACTCAACCCTCAAAAAGAAACATGTGTTCTCAGCTTCATATATAATCATTATTTCAATCTCATTAGGCATATTATATAAATTTTCTATGCCATTATTTATCTCTATGGTCTGTGAAGGCAATTTCAAGTGATTTCTATTTTTAGGAAAGTTTCGACTGACATATTTAGTTTGGGTAGACGGTTGTTCAAAGCACATTTTCATCATTAACGTTATCATTTATCAAAATCAAGGAACTTCCTTGGTTTCATGTTTTTGCCTTAAATTTCTTTTTTTGGCTGATGTCAATTCTGCCACGACACACGCTTTCTCTTCTTGTTTCCTTGACAAATATCTGAGAAACATTTAAGTTTAACTTTTGCTGTGGATCCTCTCCTCAGCAACGACTCCCACAGGCAGGTACAGTGAGCTTTTATTTTGCTTTCATCTTGGTTCTCTGCTTATCGTCACTCGTGAACTAAGAGGACTTATTTTTATCCTTTTATTATTTTTAGTTTTATGTTCTTCGGATATTATTGTGTTTTCTTGCTGTTGAGACAGCATTTGGCTGCCCTTATCTTCTTGAGCAGTTTGGTTAATTTACATTGTGTGTATGATTCTATTCCTGGTTGGATGGATGTGCTCGAACACAGTGCTAGTTAGGGGTTGGGTACAATCACCTGCAAGAGAAAGCCCTGCAGACCGGAACTGACTGTTCTCAGGGAACAGGAAGTGGGGACCCAGAGGTCAAGGCTGAGCTGCCCCCAGAGGCCTCCCTCTGTCACCCTGAACCCGGGCTTCCGCTAGAGGCCTCCCTCCCAGAGGACAGCTGTGCCCTTGGCCTCCCATCCACATCCCACGCAGGAAAAAATAAAAATAAAAAAGGAAATGGGAGGAGGAGAACAGGAAAGAAGAGGCAGTTGTTGAAGGAGCAGAGCAAAACTTACCCAGAACCTCGAGTCCACTCTCTCTTCTGCCTCCTGGGCTGGACCTGTGTCACACGGCTACCGCGACCTACAAAGAGGCTGGGAAATAGAGGATTTTTATAGGTTTGCCACTCTGAACAAAGCTGGTTTTCCTGAGGGATAGTTTAGGCAAACAATTAGGAATCGCTTGCTCATTATCTGTCCAAATCAGGAGTGATGTCTGCCTAATTCTTCTCCCCTTCCCTCCCCCCTCAGCCCCACCCTCCACCACACGACTGCACACGTACATTTTCACCGTGAGGTTTCAGGAATTTAAACAGAAGATTTTTGCACCCATCCTTTCCACTAAATCATAATTTTAAATTATATAACTCCCTTTCCAAAGGCTTTAAATCACGCTCAGGTTTTAAAACACTTTCAAACGTTATAAATCCTTACATTTATAATTATTGAGTTTGACTCTTCAGATTCTTTTAAGCCATAAAATTGCTTTTCTTCTGCTTTGGATTTCGGTTCTCTCTGCAATTATTTAAAGTATGTGTTGAAGTGATTTTTTTTTTCTTTTTGAAATATGGGTAGGTGGGTGGTGAGCACTCCGTGCTCTTGTGGAAAATTGTCTTTCTAATTCGGCACTCCAGTTCCCAGCTCATGCGACAAATGTAAAAAGAGTTGTCATTAAAAATGGATTCAACTCACCTTAGCTGGTTTGGCTCCGTGGAATAGAAGGTTGGCAGTGGAGTGAAGGGTCCGAACTATGATTAAAGTATGTGCTGGTCAAGGGCACATGCTTCGGTTGCAGGCTCCATCCCTGCCCCCAGATGTACAATGTGTCTCTCTCACATTGATGCTTCTGTTTCTCCCCGCCCATTCCACTCTAAAAAAAATCAATGGAAAAAAATTACCCTCGGGTGAGGATTAACAAAAATAAATAAATAAAGTAATAATTTAAAATAATAACAATGAACTCAACACATGCAGATCCCTAATTACTTCAGAATCAAAAATTAACTTGTTCTTCTCTTAAGGCGAGGCGCTCTAGTGTTTGAATTCCAGAAACAAGACAGAACGTAAATGTAATTCCAGAAGCTTTGATGAGCAGCACAGATCTTTACTGAAGTTTCCTTGGAATATGGAGGCAGGAAGCACATTCCAAGGCTTCTCCAAAAGTATTTCTTTCACTGCTCTCTGTCCTTCAACTTTCCTGCCTTATAGCAGGTGCCAGCTCACTGCACCTGTGATCCATCCTGAACATCTGGCTTCTGAACATCTGACACTCTCAAACTCTGTACACTTTTTATTTTGAATTTATTCTTCAGTGTGATCTTTTGGGTTTCCAGTTTATGGATTTGAACAAACGCATAGAGTGTCTAAAGTTCACCCCAAAGAGGACATAAGAAAGAGGAAACATCACCTCCAAAAGCTTTCATGCTTCCTTCTTGTAACCAAACCCTCTTTCTTCCCCAACTGTAATTGTGAATTTGTCTATTAATCTTTCTCTCTCCTTTACTTTTTGCTACATGTATATTGAAAGTCTGTTGGTAGGTGCATATGTGTTTAGAACTCTTATGTGCTTTTTGATAAATGAACCCTTTTATCATTATGTGATACATGCCTTTATTCTTGGCAATTTATTTCTTCATTAATTTCTGCTTAGTCTGATATCACTACAGCATCTCTACCTTTTTTTAATTAGTTTTGGCAGGCCATATAATTCTTCACCTTTTTAATTTTTTAAGCTATCTATGATTTTGTATTTGTTGTGGCAGTAGACAGCACATACTAGAGTCTTGAATTTTTCTCCAGTAAACAATCCTTATTTTGTTTTTTTTAATTTAAATAGTTTACATTTACAGAAATTATAGATATATTTGAATTGAAATCCATATTTTATTATTTTTATCAAGTGCTCTTTGGTTTTTCACTTGACTCGCCTTTTTTTCTATCTTGTTTTAGATTGTTTGAAAAAATATTAGTGTTTTCTTTTAATTTCTTTATTAGATTTTGGACTCTAGTTATATGAGGAGCTATACCTCTATCCAGAAAGAGAAGCTTCTCTCTGGGTTTTAAGCCTCAGAGTATATTGTTTTGTGCTTTGGGGTAGGGGGAGATCATGCTTGTATTAAAGGGGGTAAAAGAGAGGAAACAAGAATAAAGGATGTACACCCACACACTATTAAGGTCACAGGGACCATTTTTCTAGATCCTCTGACCACTGAGATGGGTTATCTCCAGGGGTTTAGGTAACCCCGCCACCACCAGATGGAGGTAGTGCAGTGCCATGACTAGGGTTGGCTTTGGCGTGGCCAAGAAAAGAAAAAGAAATAAACAATGAAACAATAGCGATCTTATTCCACATTCTCTGACTTTCAGGAGCCTCTTTTACTGGTCTTCTGACCAGAAGGATGGCTTTTTTTTATTTTGGATGGGGTTGGAGGGTGTTACTCTCTACACCTGTTGCGTAGTTCCACTTCTCAGGTTGCTGGTCTCCAATGAATGAAAGCTGAGACACAAAGGGTGAGGAAAGTAGGAAACTTACAGGACTGGCTGTTCCACAAGGTTTGACTTCTCTCCTCTACCTGACTGCTATCGTTTGCTCTTCTGAGACTTCCGGTAGTTGCCTTTTGTATTCTTTCCAGAGGCTGAGTATGAATAAGTGGAACGTGTAAAAAGTAGTAGGCTTACTTCTCCTTGGTCGGCACCAGAAGTCTGTCATACGCTCATTCCGCAGAATAATTTGTCTCCTGACTTCTTCCATTTTTATTCTTTATTCATCACCTAAGTGACTTTTTTTTTGACATAGCAACATCGATTATATTAAAGCAAGGAGAAAGTAGCGTCCCTTTAAGAATTATACCTACCTGCCCACAATGGGCTTTTGATTTTCCAGGTGGCTAAAAGGTGTCTCATTTTAAAATCTGTACGAAATTAAATTAATACAACCGTCATCGTATGTATCTATTATTCAACTTCCTGGTTAAGGAGCTTAAATAGTTCAACAGGATATTGTTGAAATACAGAACTTTAAACCAATTACCTGCTCTTAAGTTAGAATTGTCATTTCATACAGCTGAAGGATCAGGAGTCTGTAACAACGAGTCTCTTCCATCCCCACAATAGTACTTAGAAAGGCACCATATGGCAGCAGTCTGTGTTTTATATATAAATGGGGTAGGGGGAGGAGGAGGAGTGGGAGAGAAGGAGATAAAGGTAGTTTTAATTGTTAACCAAGTATGGTAAGAAAATTCCAGATGAAGTCTAATTCTGTAACAAATAGAACACCTACTAGGCAAGGAAGGTTCTGTGCTGCGTGCTGGAGGAAGTTTAAAAATCGCATGAGACTAGTTTTCCTGCTTCTGAGGAGTTTGGTAGGACAGATAATTTGTGCGTCACTGTCTTAACACAAGTTGAAGTGTGATCATGCCCAGAGTGATCAGTACAAACAATAGCAGTGTCCTGAAATGGAAGGAAAACAGGATAACCAGCATAGACTTCATGAAAGAGATTATCTCTTTATTTTTTTAAATATTTCTTATTGATTTTTACAGAGTGAAAGGGAGAGGGATAGAGAGTCAGAAACATCGATGAGAGAGAGACATCCATCAGCCACCTCCTGCATGCCCCCTACTGGGGATGTGCCCTCAACCAAGATACATGCCCTTAACGGTAATCGAACCTGGGACCCTTCAGTCCCCAGGCCGACACACTATCCACTGAGCCAAACCGGTTTTGGCCAGATGATCTTTTTAAAGGAGAGAAGGGTTAGGTGTATAATGCTCAGGGGAAAGGCAGAAAGAAAAAGTAGCATGAAGACAACATAAAAGCACAAAGCATAAGAAGGAAATATCACATGTTTTCGTTTTTAACTGAGTGGCAGGAGGTGAAATTTAAAAAGGAGACTGGGACCAGCTCACCAAGGGTATGAAAAGCGAAGGCAAAAATGGTTACCTGGAGAGTTAACGAACAGCCACACTGGAAGATTTTTAGCAGGTGACTCTTCGTCCTCGTCCATTAACGGGGAACATGCAGCTCAGGGCCCGCTCTACGCTGGTGCGTTAGAATGTCCCCGTGTCCCCTCTTGCTCCGAGACCTCATAAAAAGCCAAAGGAGCCGAAACCGGTGTGGCTCAGTGCATAGAGCGTCGGCCTGCGGACTGAAGGGTCCCAGGTTCAATTCCGGACAAGGGCATGTACCTTGGTTGTGGGCACATCCCCAGTAGGGGGTGTTCAGGAGGCGGCTGATCAATGTTTCTCTCTCATCAATGTTTCTAACTTTCTATCTCCCTTCTTCTCTGTAAAAAGTCAATAAAATATATATTAAAAAATTCTTTAGGAAAGGGCATATCAGCCTGTGAGTTTAGGTCAGACAGGGGTCTCCTTGTGGGGAGGCACGTGCTGGTGACCCTCGTGTACAGATCTTCTCAGGATCCAGCTTTCTGTCGAAAGCCACTTAGAAAACCGAAACGCGGGCTCAGGAAAAGCATGTTGCTCCACAGTTTGCAGTTTCCTCTGGCCTCCCTGAGTCACCAGCTGACTCATTCCACCTGCTCCATTTTATTATTAATTACAAAAACTCAAACAGAGCCCAAATTATGGGGCGCGTTTGATTTCCGTCCTCCCGTGGCACCATTCTGTCATGTTGCCCACATTTTGACAGGGACGCTCACTACCCCTGCAACAATGAGACACGTTGTTTTAAAAATATTTCCCACCCCCTCAGGTTCCCGTGAAATGGTTTCATTGCTGACTTTGTTTCCCTTCTTACATAAGATCGCTCCTGAGTGACATTTCATCACTAGATCACATGTGACTTATTTCTATTGCATGGTGGGGATTTGAAAGATCTTCTCTAAAACCAAAAAAAAAAAAAAAAAAAGCATTTTAGAATGTAATTATCAATTCCAATCTATTTGTTTGTTAGCTGCTGGTTCCTTTTTTTAAAAAAATATGGTTTATTGATTTTTTACAGAGAGGAAGGGAGAGGGATAGAAAGTCAGAAACATCGATGAGAGACAGACATAGATCAGTCGCCTCCTGCATGCCCCCGACTGGGGATGTGCCCGCAACCAAGATACACGCCCTTGACCGGAATCGAACCTGGGACTCTTCAGTCCCCAGGCCGATGCTCTATCCACTAAGCCAAACCGGTTTTGGCTGGTTCCTTTTTTAAATTAAAATTTGGCCACTTAGAAAAGAAATGTGAGACTGTACAATGGCAGTTAAACCAAATACAACAAACCTTGTTAAAAGGTGAGTTTCTTGTTCACAGAGTCCCCAATCGATACCAATGCATCTCCACGTGGCTTTGCAGCATCTTCAATATTTCTGCTCCCCCTGGAACAAGACTGCCATCCTGCTTTCAGCTGGGGAGCGGCTGAGCTGGGGGTGGCAGCGAACAGAGGAACGTGCTGTGAAATCTTAGTGAGGATAAATAAAGACGAGGAGAAGGAAACGCACGCTTAGAAGCAGGCCCGAGTGTCCGCTGCGTGAAAGGCCTACCATGTGTATAGGACAAAAGCTTTTGCCCACCTCACATGTGCGGGATTCCTCCCTGGATCTTGGGGGAATCTTAGAAGTGGGGAGGACCCCCAGAAGCCTGGGGAGATACCCCCACTATGTCAGACAGGGGGTGAGTCTCATAAAAGGATTGCATGAGAAACAAACCTATTAACATACATATCTTTGCAAAAAGAAACAAAGCAATGTTTCTTAATCTAGTAGGTGAACGGCGGTAAAGATACACAGATGACACGGTAGTGTTATCATTTTACATATGAGGAAACTGAGTCAGGAAGGCATGTAGGTTGTCTCTCTTTAGTGTGTGTGCTCTCTTTATTCGAGCAGATGCCACAATTATTATGAGGATTTCATTGACATGCAACTGTCCGCGGTTCTTTCAATCCTATTCTGCGCCCAGGACTAACGTTCTCATTCTGCCACTTCTCTGAGAGACCGTCTCAGATCCCGAACCCAGGTTTGGGGAAGGACCCCACCTCACTAGATTTTTAATAAAAATAAAAAAAGCTCTATTAAAAGAGTGTAATTATTTCTTAAATATGTGTTTTTTCATTAACTTCAGAGAGGAAGGAAAAGGGAGAGAGAGATAGAAACATCCACAATGAGAGAGAATCCTGGATCGGCTGCCTCCTGCAGGCCCCCCACTGGGGATCAAGCCCACAACCCGGGCATGTGCCCTTGACCGGATTCGAACGGGGGACCTTTCAGTTTGCAGGCCGACGCTCTATCCACTGAGCCAAACTGGCTAGGGCAGGAGTGTAATTATTACCAACTAGTTACATAGGATCGTGTAACTAGTTGGTAATAATTATACTGGATAAACCAGGCCTGCAGGGGAGGGCAGTTAGGGGTGACCAGGCCTACCTAGGTTTAGTTACTATTTACCTACTTACTATTATCTTCATCTCGACCCTCAGAATAATTTTTGGAAGCAGATAAGCCAACAATAACGCTTTCCACTATCCAGTGAGGCAACTGAAACCAAGAGGTGGGCGATTGCCTGAGATTGGCCCATTTGCAGAGAACGGTCCGAAGCCACGCCTCCTTCTTTGTGTGCTTGTTCGTTTCAAAAATCCTAGGTCCCTCCCCCGGGGGCCCGATGGGTGAGCCAGAGTGTGGCCGATGTAGAAACACACACCTGTGGGAAAGTCAGGGCGCTCCTCCATGAGTTTCTGGGTGAACTTAATTTCCGCCGACTAGAACTCTGCTTCTGTGTTGTTCCCTCTGCATCTATAACGGATGCCTTTGAACTCTAAGGAAGATGCTCAAGGACAGGCTTAAGGAGACCAGGAAATGCTGCACAAAAGCCCCTTCGGCATCTCATCCGGCCTGGAGTGGCTCCTCGAACGGGGCCATCTTTTACTGCCTCTGAGGTAAAGAGACAAATGAATACATTTAGCCTTAATAGCTTCCCTTTTCAACGAGTGTGCCTCTGCCATTTCTCTTCTCCCCTTTATTTTCCCATCAGAATAAAACATGCGTCCATTTATTCAGAAAAATACGCTGAGTGCATTGTATTTGCAAGGCACGAGGGACAGTCGACCATGAGGCAGTGAAGCCCACTGTACTTACACTGAGTTGCAACTCAGTCGGGAGGGCTGGGTCTTGGTGAGTCCAGTTTATCTAGTTTGAGTCCTACTTCATGTAACAACTAGAGGCCCGGTGCATGAAATTTGTGCATGGAGGGGGTAATCCCTCAGCCCAGTCTGCACCCTCTCCAATCTGAGACCCCTTGAGGGATGTCTGACTGCCTGGTTAGGCCCAATCCCGAGAGTATCGGACCCAAACAGGCAGTCGGACATCCCTCTTACAATCCAGGACTGGTGTCTCCCAACTGCTAGCCTGCCTGCCTTCCTGATTGCCCTTAAGCACTTCTGCCTGCCAGCCTGGTCACCCCTTAACCGCTCTCCTGCCAGCCTGACTGATGTGTAACTGCTCCTCTGCCACCCTGTTTGCCCCTAACTGCCTTTCCCTGCAGACCTGGTCACTCATAACTTCCCTCCCCTGCAGACCTGGTCACTCCTAACTGCCCTCCCCTGCAGACCTAGTCATCCCAACTGCCCTCCCCTTCTGGCCATCTTGTAGTGACCATCTTGTGTCCACATGGGGCAATCATCTTTGACAACATGGGGGCAGCTATCTTGTGTGTTGGGGTAATATCAATTTGCATATTATTCTTTTATTAGATAGGATTAGGTAGATAGAGGCCTGGTACACAGGTGGGGACCAGTTTGTTTGCCCTAAAGGGTGTCCCGGATCAGGGTGGGGTTCCCTTGGGGCATGGGACAGCCTGGGTGAGGGACCTATGCAGAGTGGCCACGCCCCCAGTGACCCAAGCAGAAGCCCTAGTATCTGGGATTTATTCATCTTTTATAATTGAAACTTTGTAGCCTTAAGTGAAGGCCAAGGCAAGGCTGCAGAAGCTTGGCTTCCTCCATCACCAGGGGCAACTCAAGCCTCCTGCTCTCTCCAGCTCCATGGCTGCCGCCATTTTTGTTGGGATTTATTTATTTTCTATAATTGAAACTTTGTAGCCTTAAGCAGAGCCAAGGCAGGCCAGGGCAGGAAAGCTCGGCTTCCTTCACTGCCAGAGAAACCCAAGCCTCCTGCTCTCTCCATGGCCACAGCCATATTGGTTGGGTTAATTTGCATACTCACTCCTGATTGGCTGGTGGGTGTGGTGTTGACTCAAATAGAGGCTGTCACAGCTGATTTGGGAACTCTGACAGAGTTCAAGGAAGGGGATGACTCGTTATTATTTCTCTTTCCTGCCTGTTCTCTACCCATGTCCCCATGTCAACCCAGATGGGGAGCACAGCCTCTTTCCCTAGATTCTCCAAAGACTGAGAGAGGGAAGGGAATGAATAGTAACACCATGAAGTAATAACTTAAAATTAAATGGCAGGCATTCTCTCTTTTTTTCTTCGTTTGTTTGTTTAACATCTTTTGGTCATCCCTGCTAATGGAAATTTTTCACTGGCCAAAGGTCTCCTTAGACTAGTGGTCGGCAAACTCAGTCAACAGAGCAGCAAAATGTGGCTCACAAGCCGCAGTTTGCCGACCACTGCCTCAGACTTCAGAAAGCCCCTCTCCTTCTCCCTCTCCCCCCATCATCTCCCCTTTTGCCTTTCACCCCTACACAAAGTCGCATTCATTTCTCACACCCAGGCCTTTCTCTGTCTCTTGGGCTTCCTGTTTCTTTCCAATCTAATCTCCTGAGCAATCAAACATCACACCAAAAGTTCAACCTACACACCTTGTTTAAACAAAGGGATGTCTGGTCCAAGAATAAACTGTGCTCCCAGATTCTGGAGTAAAGCAATCGGAGTTGGTTTTAATAGTATTCTTTTTCTATTCCAAATATTTGGCTGCCCACCCACTTTAGAACTGTAAAATAAGCCTAGAACAGGAGATAGGATAAAAAGAATATTTCTAAAAATATACATATACTTGTGGGGGGAAGGTACAATATTATATATATAATTAACTCATAAAGCAGGAAGCCTGATTACTTGGCTCTGTGTGATGCTCGGGGGTCAGAGAGGGACCAGAATAAAGACCTCTACGAAATCCCGAATTCAATAGATGGAGATTGAGGTCACTGTCCTATTTGCCTGTGGCCAGAACTCCTAATTCTAAGGCAAAATTAAATCCATGGGTCGAGGCCAAGAAAGAGTCCGCCTTGAAATAAATGTAGAATTGAGTGCCCAGACTGACTCTGAGTTTGGGGGTCAATTCCATGCTTGCTGTAAAACATAATTAATTTAAAATAAAGCATAATGGTATTGGTTTAATGAAATCCCCCTTTGCCAGCCAGTCCTCAGCAGAACGCTCCTGGATTCAATTATAATAAGTAACGGATGTAACGTAGATGTGATTTAACACATATCACTGAGGATATGTATTTTTTGAAACATAGTATGTCTCTCTTAATCATACCTGGGATCTCAAATGCATACATTTCAGAAATCTGGTAGAAAGGGGAATTCTTAAGCTGTGTGCATTATACACTTTAAGTCATAATGCAGTTTTATAAACTTGCAAATTAATTTAGCAGAAGTCGTTTTAGAAAAGTGAGTGATAAGCTGCTAATTTTATTTACCAAAGCTAATTTAAGCACATACTTATGAATCAATTAAGAGGCGAATCAGCTCCCATTCAATAAGTTTATAGTATTTAGGACATGTGTTTACCATGGCGAATTAGGAGGAAAACATCACCAAACACAGTAGACATTTCACTAACGTTATTGAATTAAAATAAGTTATGTACGCTGGGTCTTTCTCCTCATGAACATATAGGTTACGTTAATAAAAACAAACACGTACTTTTCAAATTTTAGCTATTTTGACTATGAAATTTGGAAATGTGGACGTTTTAAACGGAAATTACATTACGGCAGCCATACCAACTCAGGAATCTTTAAACACTGGGTGATGCAACTTATTAAATCTGACTTCCTTCTCATGTGCTTTTGACGACTGTGGAAGAAAGATAACCTGCCCTTTCCTTCTGTTCCCCGATGATGCTGATGTTTAGCAGAAATGCATGCGAAACGTGTTCAACCACGATAATAATGACGTTGAAATTAAAATAACTCAGGACCATTGGAAACAAAAGTCTAAATGATAAGGGTGAGGGCAGCAAGACTGGAGTGAGTCTGCCACATTCTGATAGCAACTCTGAATCAAACTACGGGCCACCAAAATACATTAACATAACATGCTACCGTATTTTCCCGTGTATAAGATGACTTTTAAACCCAGGAAAATCTGCTCAAAAGTTGAGGGTCGTTTTATATGCCAGATGTTGTATGATAGAGCGAGTCTATCCCAAACTCTATATTTTAACTGGAAAAGTTGGGGGTCGTCTTATATGCCCAGTCGTCTTATACGCTAGAAAATACGGTATTTTAGAAATTCTTCTTTTAAAATGTCCAAAGCAAGCCAAAAGACATGCACAAATGTTCATGAAAATACTAAAGCGAACGAAATGGAAACAACCTAGGACCAAGTAGGAGAATGGTTTAATGATGTGTCTTCTATCTGCTGGAATATTCTGAGGTAGGTCAAATAATAACCCAAGCTTTTATAATGATACTAGAGGCCCGATGCACGAAATTCATGCAAGGGGCATGGCCCTCACAGCCCTGACTTTGTCCGGAAGGTCTTCTGGCTGTCTGGTCTAATTAGCATATTACGCTTTTATTCTGATGATGGAGAAATCCTTGTTGTACAGTGATAAGTGGAAATTTCAACTGTACAGTCACATCCATGCTGCTGCTTTAACTACTCTGGACAAATCATAGGAAAGCAGGTTGGAAGAGAGAAAAAAGAGGTCTGTTACAAGAAGTCTACTAGGATCATGGCTCTACCCTCATCTCAGGTCCCTCGAGTGTGGTGTTTATCTGCTTGTTATTACTGAAGAAACATCGGCTGTTTGAAGGAGGAAAGGAAGAATTATACACATATGTTAAACTCAGAGAAAAAGGAAATTGCATGGGGAGAACATTTTTCTTCACTCATTCTTAAAATTAGAACATAGGCCGAAACTGGTTTGGCTCTGGATAGATCATAGGCCTGTGGACTGAAGGGTTCCAGGTTCAATTCCGGTCAAGGGCATGTACCTTGCTAGTGGGCACATCCCCAGTAGGGGGTGTGCAAGAGGCAGCTGATTGATGTTTCTCTCTCGTCGATGTTTCTAGCTCTCTATCCCTTTCCCTACCTCTCTGTAAAAAAAATCAATAAAATATATCTATTTTTTTAAAATTAAAACATAGGACATACTATGGGCTAAGCAGATACATAAATCATTATGAGTTGAATTGTGTGTCTCTCCCCCCACCCAAGAAAAGTTATGTTCAAGCCCTAATCCCTAGTACCTGCCAATGTGACTAATTTGAAAAAGTCTTTGCATATGTAATCAAGTTAAAATGAGATCCTATTAGATTAGGGTGGGCCTTAATCCTTTCCCACATAAAAGGAGGAAATTGTGGACACACACACTTACCCCAAAGACCATGTGATCATGGCGACAGACGTGGGAGCGATGCATCTACAAGCCATCAATACCCCGGCTGGTTGGCCATGACCCGCACGCAGGTAGAGGAGAGGCAGGGGTGGATGTTTCTCCGGAGGCTTCAGAGAGAGAGATCCTGGCTGTGCGGGCACCTTGACTTTGGTCTTCTAGCCTCCAGGACTGTGAAAGAATAAATGTCTGTTGTTTTAAGCCGCCCAGTTTGTGGTACTTTATTACAGCAGCCGTAGGAAACCAATGCATACATAAGCGAGGTAATTAATATCCAGGCAGAATCCATTCTAAAATATTATTTCCTGATTATTAACACTTCTGGGACAGGAAATCCAAAGGCTGTTCTTTACGAATAATAAGATCGGCCCTTGCAAAAATCTTTAGCGGTGAGGGCAACAGTTAGAATCATTGTGGAATTAAAGGAACAGCACGTCCTGACGAGGGCTGATCGGAGAGCGGAAGGCCTGGGTCCACCACGGACCCCATCACCCGCCTGCTGATGCTGCCTGCATGGCCCACCCTCTCCATGCTTATTGCCTGCTTTCGAAATGATGATAATAACGGTCTCATTGGGCCATTGTGAGAACTGCATCAGCTAATAAATGTAAAGCAATTAGAACAGTAGCCGGCCCATTATGAGCATTCAATAAATGTTAGCTATAATTATCATGTCTGACTAAACATTTTAGTTCCATTCCCATTTGATAATTACGGAAATTTCCCAGGCCCGTTTTTAGAATGCACGTATCCATTTGTAAATTACTCCTATATCGCCATATCAACACTTCTCTCCCTTCCTGACCTCCCGGGGTCCCTACGACTGGACACACTCCTAACCTCGGGAACCCTGCTCCCAGGACTACCAGCATGGGCAGCGAGCGGGAAGAGGGGAGAGAAGGAAGAGAAAGCACAGACTTCCAGCCCAGCTGGTCTGGCTCAGTGGTTGAACATTGGCCTATGAACTAGGAGGTCATGGTTCGATTCCCAGGCACATGCCCGGGGTTGCTGGCTCCATCCCCAGTGAGGGATGTGCAAGAGGCAGCCAATCAGTGGTTCTCATCATTGATGTTTCTATCTCTCCCTCTCCCTTTCTATTTGAAATCAATAAAAAAATACACACACACACACACACACACACACACATATATATATATATATATATATAGAGAGAGAGAGAGAGAGAGAGAGAAAGAGAGAGAGAGAGAGATTATTTTAAGAGCAAAGACTGCTAGTTTGAACTTCTATGGGTTGAAAAATACATACATATATATACACATATACATCTATACATATAAATATACATTCATATATGTATATAGATATGTATATATATAAAAAGCAAAGATTGCTAGTTTGAACTTCTATGGGTTGAAAAATACACACATATATATATACACATATACATATATACAAATATACATTCATATATGTATATACATATATATGTATATGTGTTTATACATGTATATGTATGTATGTATACATATGTATATGTATAAAGAGCAGAGACTGCTAGTTTGAACTTCTGTGGGTTGGAAAATACACACACACACACACACATATATATATATATATACATATACATCTATACATATAAATATACATTCATATATGTATATGTGTTTATACATATACATATGTGTGTATATGTATAAAGAGCAAAGACTGCTGGTTTGAACTTCTACGGGTAGAAATTCTCTGAAGCAGCACCAGAAGGCTCGAAGGCACTCAGAAGTTCGGAGGTGGTTGTTTGACAGGCCAGGCTGCTTCCGCCGTCGGTGCAGGAAATGTGACGTTGGTCTCCGCTCTCATGCTGATCAACAATCCAGAAAGAATCCTACAGAAATCCGTGGTTCAGTCCCTACTGCTGTACTCAAACTCTCCATGGGACATGCCTTCATTCAAGCATCATCAGAGCAGTTCTCGGCAGCGTCTTTCAAGTGGGGATGGGGGGGGGGGAGCTATTTCCAGGATCATCCGAAACTGGATTGCAAATCTGTCTCAGTTCGCATGGACTCAATTCAGCAGCATTCTTTTTTTTTTTTAATATATTTTATTGATTTTTTTACAGAGAGGAAGGGAGAGGGATAGAAAGTCAGAAACATCGATGAGAGAGAGACATCTATCAGCCGCCTCCTGCACGCCCCACTGTGGAGATGTGCCCGCAAGCAAGGTACATGCCCCCGACCGGAATCGAACCTGGGACCTTTCAGTCAGAAGGCCGATGCTCTATCCACTGAGCCAAACAGTCTCGGCTCAGCAGCGTTCTTAACACAGTGTCATTACTGGTTCTTCACAGCTGCCCGGGTATCCTAAATAGGTATTGTGCCCATCTCCCGGGTAATTCTGTCTCACCCCAGAGGACAGCAGGAGACGGGGACTCCGGCTGTGAAAAGGCCGGGGTGAGGAGCCCTCCTGGGGAGCCCCGTAAGCACGAGTCAGCGTCCCCCATTTGAAAGAGGAGTCGTCTTTCTGAAGGCCACATCCAGAATGTGCTCCTGTTGAGAAACTAATTAGCTACAGTATTTCAATGTCCCCGACTAATCTTCCGGGCGTCCTATTGCAAATTAAGGGTAAAATAAGATTGCCCTGATAACTTGTATACTGTGTGATTAAAAGAAAATAAAGCTGAAACGGATTTGGCTCAGTGGATAGAGCGTCATCGGCCTGTGGACTGAAAGGTCCCAGGTTCGATTCTGGTCAAGGGCAGGCACCTTGGTTGCAGGCACATCCCCAGTAGGGGGCGTGCAGGAAGCGATTGATTGATGTCTCTCTCTCATCGATGTTTCTGACTCTCTATCTTTCTCCTTCCTCTCTGTTAAAAAAAAAAAGTCAATAAAATATATTTTTAAGAAAAAATAAAATGACTGCATCTGGCAATGACAGCCACAGGTACTTTCCCGGTGAGATTAGTCTCACGGACCCATCAAGACTCATCCCTCCCAGGGAAGAAGTGCGGGCGGGAAGCAAGCTTGACAGAGGCCTGCGTGGTCAACAGAACCAAGAAAAGGGTCTTCGTGGAGCCAAAGGGGGACAGGGTGACCCGGACGATGAACGGCAGCGTGCTGACACGTGGCTGGCGCCTGGCAGAAAGAGTTTTTATCGGCTGTCAGCTCCAGAAGAAGAAAGGAACGGAATCACGGGGAGAAATTAGCTGAATGAGACAAGGGAGATGATCAATAACTGCCTCCGACGCTCTTTTGGCAAATTGGCCACGAAAGGACCGAAGTCTCCGCTGGTGACAATTCTGGCCGCCTTCCTGAGGAGAAACGCGGCAGCCAGACAATGCACTTAGCGGCTTTGGAGAGACAGTGCGTTCGGGGGACGTGTTAAAAGGTGGAGCGCAGGCGAGCACGGTGAGTTCAGGGATTTTTCTTTGGCTCCATAAAGCGTGTCACTCCTCTTTCTGCTGGGCCTCGGGGCAAGGAGGAGGAGCAGGCCGGCAGTTCTGCATCCCCGACACACAAATCCAAAGCCATCGCCCTCGGGGGGGCTAGTTCAAATGAAGGACCAGAATGAGGGGGTCCTCAGGAACCCACGCTGGCTGGGTCTCCCCAGCCCCCCAACAAGGCTGTCCAGGCAACATACGGGTGCCGCAGTGGGTGAGACCCACCTCCACTGCGGTTTTAAAGACCACGGACTCCGCTAGGGAAGGATGTGGGTGCGAGGACAGGTAAGATCGCTCTTCTCGATGGCACCTCACCATACTATGGGCCGACTAGGTCTATTGGTTCCTTTTCACACACAGAACATTCTATAAGCGGTGGACCCAGGGAGGGAGGGCTAAATCCAATATTGCAAAGCAACATGAAAAAGGTTAGCCACGCGCACTGTTTTTAATTCACCTTTTTAACTACTGTACCTCCCTTCCCAGGCACCAAAAAGACACCCCCCAAAAAAATAAATAAATAAATAAAAGTAATAAATGTTTAAAAAAAAATTTTTAAATGTATATATACGGTGGTACCTCAAGATACGAGTTTAATTCATTCCGTAACCTTGAGGCGTGGGAAACTATGAGACTCTCGAGTCGCGGTAAACTGGTGGGTCGTGTGCAGCTGGCCGATCCATGCGATGACTCCTATCTCAAATGTTGCTCGTATTTCAAAGCAAAAATCGCTCGCTCCATGGCTTGCATCTCAAAAATCTCATATGTTAGGGCACTCGTATCTCGAGGTACCACTGTACTTTCCAAAAAAAGACACCCCTACACACACACATGTGCAGACACACACACACACATGTGCATAGGATGGAGACTATTTTCCTTACTTCGAATCACTGTTCTCTTTGAACCCGCACAAAGGGGTATGCGGGTGATTTATGCTGTTTCCCCGCAAAGGCGCAGGGCGCTTCCACCAGGCCGGAATGAAGAGTGGAACCAGCACGTGCCGGAGCCAGGAGGAGGCAGGGCCCAGGTCACCCTGGAAAGTACATCGCGCTTTTCTGGATCTCCTTTCAAAGGGAGCCTCCACGTGTGTCTGCAGGGCTCGGGAATGTGTCGGTTGCTACCACTGCGTCTGGAGATGAGTTGGCAGATGTGTTGCCAAGTCTCCCGGTTTACAGAGATCGGCTCCGTGCCCTTCGCTGGGGATATTTCTCTTTAAAGAAATGGGTTTTGTTTTGTTGTTGTTGTTGTTGTTTAATATATTTTACAGAGAGGAAGGGAGAGGAATAGAGTGTTAGAAACATCGACGAGAGAGAGACATCGATTAGCTGCCTCTTGCACGCCCGGGGGAGGTGCCCACAACCAGGATACATGCCCTTGACCGGAATCGAACCTGGGACCCTTCAGTCCACAGGCCGACGCTCTATCCACTGAGCCAAACCGGTTTCGGCAAAAGAAATATTTGATGGAGAGTCTAAACCCTGAACGAGAACCCACAGACCAACTCTGGAAACTCTCCCCACTGGAACGCTTCGATGGATCCCGACGTCACTCTGTGTTTACAGCAAGTATAACGATGGTGTTTTATTTTTAATGAAGAGAGGAGTGCATCCTGTATACCTTCCAGAGCTTAAGAAGAAACTTGGGCCTAACTGTCAAAATAAAAGTAAAGTCAATCTCCTTGTCTTTAAGATTTTCACCTGTGTCATTCCTTACCTTAATTTTTTTTCAGAAAAATATAATAAAATAAAATCAAGATAAGCATTTAAACACCCTAGGATAGTAAAGGCAAGCCATTGCTCTTTCTTTTTTCTTTTTTTAATATATTTTATTGGTTTTTTTACAGAGAGAAAGGGAGAGGGATAGTTAGAAACATCGATGAGAGAGAGACATCGATCAGCTGCCTCCTGCATGCCCCCTATTGGAGATGTGCCCGCAACCAAGGTACATGCCCTTGACCTGAATCAAACCTGGGACCTTTCAGTCCACTGAGCCAAACCGGTATCGGCCATTGCTCTTTCTTAAGAAGGAAACTTTGAATGCATATTGCGCTTGTTGGGATGAAACTCAGAAACCAGACTCACTTGGCGCTATTTTCTAGTACAACTTTGGACTCAGGTCGGTTCAAACAGTGATGAGCTAAGGAGTAACAGGGCAGTGGCTTCTGAGTGATTTTCCATGTCAAGTGGCCATGGCGGCTTCCAGGTGTCGAAGATCAAGATTGACTCAGAGACTACCGGCTGTTCCTTTTTATCGATTAATAATCAGTGGGAACAATTAGCACCCTGAAATTCGGAAGGCCTTTCATCAACGGGTTCACGTTTAAGTGAGAGGAAGACGTAAGGACAGACCCTTCCTTGTCTGACCCCTGCTGGCTTTTCTAGCCTCACCTTCCAACGACCCTGCTGGGAACCCATCCATTTTCTGCCCAGACCCACTCTCAGACCTCCGTATCGAGAAGCTTCGCCCGTCCTCTCCCTGCCTGCCCAACTTAAACTCACCTCACCTCTCAGCCGAAGTGAAGATGTTACCTCTTCTCAGAAATATTCGCCAATGCTCTCCCCTGAGTGGGCCATGGATCTGACACGTATCTTTCATGCATAACACCTAGCCCACGGTTTATACAGAGATCATGTGTAATCACACCCATCTTCCACCACGTCTGGAAATACGGCACATACTTTTACAGGTGTGCCCCATAGAGTTTTAAATGATATATAGTATTTTGCTGTTTAGAACTTATTTTTTTACATTTTTTGCATGACGACAATGTCGTACATATATCCGTAAATCCTATTTTGTTTTTGGCACCGGTGGGAAGTATGTCATTCATTGATTCATTTATTTTTTAGTCAACGATTACTGCATACTAGCTAGGAGTTCAAGCACTACACTAGGTAATTCGTGAAAAAATTAAGTATATTCTACCCTCAGAGACTTTGCAGTCTCATAAAGGAAGCAGACACCTGCATAGATAATTATAACTCAGTGGGTTATGTATAATGATAGAGGCAGAAAATAATGGTCTGCAACAGTAGCCATAGATATAATACCTGGTCAACAGTCAAAGAGAGAAGAAAATGGATTTCTCTAGGAAGAGGAATCTGAGCTGAGTTTTGAAATTCAAATAAAACTAAGTGAGGGATAAAGTTAGGAAAGAGACCGTTCATGTAGAGAAATGGAAAGTGGCAAAGCCTGGAAGCTGAAGGAAATTCTGAACCGCTGAGCAGTAGAGGATTGCGTGGGGGCGATGCACATGCCTAGGCAACAATTGACTATGTACTCTGTTGACCTTGAACCAATAACTGCACAAACATTTCTCCAGGAAAATGTGTTTATTCACAAACAACAAAGAACTGCAATTCTGGACTCCTGGTCTAGTCGGGTAGCACACACAAGTCCACAGAAATACAGGAGAGGCAGCTCTTTTATGGACTTGTATGCGAAGATTCCATTGGAGAAAACAGAAAGTGCAGTGACTGCTCATTGGCTGAGCTACGGCAGCCTCCCATTGGCTGAGCTACAGCAACCTCCCATTGGCTGAGCTACAGCAGCCTCCCATTGGCTGAGCTACAGCAACCTCCCATTGGCTGAGCTACAGCAACCTCCCATTGGCTGAGCTACAGCAGCCTCCCATTGGCTGAACTAAGGCAGCCTCCCATTGGCTGAACTTTGGCAGCCTCCCATTGGCTGAGCTTTGACAGCCTCCCATTGGCTGAGCTGTTCCTGGACAAGGAGGAACCTTTCCATCCTCTTGCTGAGGTCAGCAGGTAGCATCACTTTCTCTCTTCCTGTGGGGTCCATCCTGGGCTTGAGTGACACATGCAGGAAAGCTCTGTCTTCCAGCTTCCCAGCTCCTTCTTAATTCCTTTTTATTTTATTTTATTTTATTTTATTTTATTTTATTTTATTTTATTTTATTTCCTTTGCTTTTCTTTCATCTTCATTGTTGAAAGTATTTCATAGGTCTCCTTTCCCCATTTAACCTCTTCCAGCATCCCAGCTCCATGTTAAGTGAGGTTGCTGTTTATCACTTTTCACAACACAGGCTGGACGGAGACGCTACCACCGCTTCTTCCCAGCCCACGGCAGGCCTGGCTATTGCCCGCCTTCCCACGGGACCCCAGCCTGCCCAAAGGCAAGAGGAAGCCCACCCCCACGTTTGCTGTGGGCCCCGGGGAGCCGGGAAGGTTCTCCCTGGGAAGACAGCAGCCAGCTTCCTGATTTAAAAGCTCTCCCAGGCAAACATAGATGGTGCACTGGGGAGGCGGTGAAAGCACAAGTGAAAGGAGCGTTAGATCTTCGCCATGAATCGCTATGGATATAAAAGTCTCCTCCCGGCCTGTGCTCCCAAGGGAATTAAAAAGCGAGGAGTGCTCAGAGCCCCCGGAAAGGTGCTGAGCTGGCACCGTGGCCCTGGGATTAGCATAAGCTGCAAAGAGAACGCACTTCAGGCTTCTCCCTCAGAAGTCTCCACACCTCGGCTCTGCTAACATTTGCTCCCAGAGGATGAAGGTGTGAACGTTTATTTAGGAGAAAGGCAATCGCGCCTGGTGGGATGCCGCCGCCTGACTGAGTGAGGAGGAGAGGGTGTGATTCGTTGGTTCTGCTGTAGCACCAGCGGGGTGAGGTCCAGAAACCTCACTCGTAAAAACCCGACAAGAAAGGAATCGTCATGCAGTCTGGTCTCCACTGCTACTCCAGCCAGAGCAGCCAATGTGTTTCAAAATAACCCCACCTGGGCTTCTGGAATTAAGAGACTGAACCTGCCGAGACTGGTTTGGCTCAGTGGATAGAGCGTTGGCTTGTGGACTGAAAGGTCCCAGGTTCGATTCCGGTCGGGGGCATGTACCTTGCTTGCGGGCACATCTCCACTGTGGGGCGTGCAGGAGGCGGCTGATCGGTGTCTCTCTCTCATCAATATTTCTGACTTTCCATCTCTCTCCCTT